>JAJOZX010001536.1:487500-507500 GCA_023014485.1 Bathynomus jamesi | reverse complement strand
TATACAAGCGTCGTTTCTTTACGTTATTTATACTGCGTGTTCTTTGCAGTTGAATGTATATAATGTTACGGCATGCGGGAGGTGCCCCCTTGGGGCATTGGTTTCTGCGAGTATGTAGAAGAATTACGGCATTTGGAAGAGTGAGGTCCATGGTGTAATGGTATCGCGTCTGACCGGCAATCGGAAGATCCCGGGTTCGATTCCCAGGTGGTTACCTCATTTTTTCATTTGTTCCGTTCTCTCTCTCTCGTCTTGCGCGGAATATCTCCTATACAAGCGTCGTTTCTTTACGTTATTTATACTGCGTGTTCTTTGCAGTTGAATGTATATAATGTTACGGCATGCGGGAGGTGCCCCTTGGGGCATTGGTTTCTGCGAGTATGTAGAAGAATTACGGCATTTGGAAGAGTGAGGTCCATGGTGTAATGGTATCGCGTCTGACCGGCAATCGGAAGATCCCGGGTTCGATTCCCAGGTGGTTACCTCATTTTTTCATTTGTTCCGTTCTCTCTCTCTCGTCTTGCGCGGAATATCTCCTATACAAGCGTCGTTTCTTTACGTTATTTATACTGCGTGTTCTTTGCAGTTGAATGTATATAATGTTACGGCATGCGGGAGGTGCCCCCTTGGGGCATTGGTTTCTGCGAGTATGTAGAAGAATTACGGCATTTGGAAGAGTGAGGTCCATGGTGTAATGGTATCGCGTCTGACCGGCAATCGGAAGATCCCGGGTTCGATTCCCAGGTGGTTACCTCATTTTTTCATTTGTTCCGTTCTCTCTCTCTCGTCTTGCGCGGAATATCTCCTATACAAGCGTCGTTTCTTTACGATATATATATATATATATATATATATATATGTGTATATATATATATATATATATAGTATATATATATATATATATATATATATATATATATATATATATATCCTAACCTGGCCTACCCAAACTTATTGTTCACGATTCTACAAGAAAAGTAAAAACATACTGTATAATCTAAAAACACTTGCATCAGCTTCTCTACAAACTGGCACTCGCTGTCCCGTGCCAATACCGCGACTTCTGTATCGCTGGGTTGGCTGTGCGGAGAAGCATCCATAGCATTTATTCCCCTTTCATCAAAAGTAGCTATAATACGATCAAGTTCCGCATCGGTCCTATAAGAGGAAATTAACATGATTAGTTCATACTAATTCAATTAAAGTTAAGTAAAAGTAAATTAGTTTAATTAAAGAGTTACAATAAGAGGAAATGCCACTAAATACTATAATTAAAAAGCAGATATCCTGACAATTTTCGAGTGCTAAGACAAGGCCTGCCGACACCGGATCTCGATACATGGCCCGCAGGCAATTCTTAAAAGTTTTGATAATTTTAAAATCCTATCTGTAGAACTCCGATTGAAATGTTATATATAGACCGAGATTATTTTCAAAACGCATTTATTAAGCTACTTATAAGTTAATTAACCCTGAATGAAACGATGTATATAAATGTGGTCCGGTTAGGCTCAATTGTGCTAGGTTAGGTCAAGCTATATTATAAACGAGGAGGTTAGGTTAGGTTATATTATTATAAACGAGAAAAGAGCCCTGAGTTTAAAATAAATAAAAGGAAATTAGAATACTAAATAAATTATAAACGGTAAAGAATCCTGGGGCTAATTTTTACGTTGTAGAAAAGCGCTGAATAAAGTTAGGTTAGGGACTTATAAGTTACTCACATTTCAATATCGTCTTTATTGAGCGGTTCTTGCATTTCGTTACAATTTTCCGTGACAAACTGGGTGGATAAAAGATCGCCCCGATCAGCTGCGCTGAAAATTAGTCGTGCTGCTTGAGCGTAATCGGGCTCGTCCTCCGCCAAATCGGGGGTGTTGTACAGTTGACTCATGGTGTGTAATTCACTAGCTGGAAATGAATGAACGAAACTGAGTCTCGCTTCGAAGTTCTCCCTTTATAAGGGGGCATGTGGCCAACCCACAAGAGCGAACCTTAGCACCCTATTGGCTGGCGGTGAATTTTGGGCAGAGTTTAACGTGCAGGCCTGTATATCGACCAACCCGAGGTCCTGGACCCGCCCCATAATGTCGTGATTGGCTGATTCCATGAAGTTCGGGCATGAATTTTGGGCGGGGCTTAACGCGTAGGCTTGCATGGCTCCCAACCGAGGTTCTGGAACCGATCCAGAGTGCTGTGATTGGCTGTCTCCCATCAAATCTGGGCGGGCCATCTGCCCCGACTCGCGGACCCCTTATCTGATACAAATTTTATTTTCTGCGATAATCTTATATTCCCTATCGTAGAACAAATATTGGTTTAAGATTTGGGAAAAGTGGTTGGCCATGAAGTCTTTGTTTATTTTCCGAGCGAATCAATTTAAATTTGGATTTCTGCGAGAAATAGTCTAAAAATACTTGCCGCCTCATCTTGGCACAAGATAACCTTTTGTGGTGGAAACAGACCCATGAAATCTTTGCTTATTTTTTGCTTAACCTTTACAGGTAAAATGCTTATTTGATTATATGGTCACTTACAGATTAGAAAAGACGTGTATATGATGATAAAGGTTTCAGATTTTGTTGTTGAAGAAACATATGTTATTTGCGCTGAAAGGAGGCAGAAAGGAACCCAACTCGAATCTTGTTTTGTATGATAAATTTGTTTATTTACATGGTCAACTCAATTTTAATTTCTTCGTAAATGATTTTAAAATATCTGCCTCCTCCGCAGATTAGCCCCGAAAAGAGACGACATAAAAACATGCCTTTTTCTAAATAAATAAATAATATTAATAATAATAAATGATCCGTTTTTTAATACAGTTAACAAAAATATAAAATAAGTTACAGACCTAAAACTTTACTTTAAAAATAGAATAAACTATATGTTTCCCCGTATTTCAGGTGGATACGAAAAAATTATTATTTTTAAAATCAGCAAGAATTCATAATTATAAATATTATAATTGAGAACTGAAATTGCAATTTTATATTTAATTTTGTCGATTTGTTCATTTATTGAGTTTTGACACGGCCTTTGGGATTTATTTTCCGTACGATTTGTTTTATCCTCATCTTAGACCTACGGGGCTCTTTTTTCTTTCTTTTTGAATTTAAATTTTTACCCGTACAAATTGTTCATTTATTTCATACGAGATGTTTCACCCCCGCCTTAGACCTACGAGTATCATTAGGGTACCCTGAATAATGAGACCCGTCCGGGGTGCGAACCTGGCTCCTTTTGGCACACATAAACGTACACTGTGACACCTGGCTGATGAATAGGGCCCCCAGCAACCGGACGGGGTAATGCCTAGGGCCCCCAGCAACCAGACGGACTGATGTCTAGGGCGCCCAGCAACCTGACGGGGGTTTTGCCTAGGGCGCCCAGGAACCGTTTAACGCGCGACGCGTCAACTGATGCCCGGAGGCACTGGCTGGTGAGCTAGTAACACCCTGAGGCACTGGATGATGTGCCAACTGGCTGATGCCCGAAGCACTGGCTGAATAAGCCAACTGGCTGATTAGGGGTCCTATAAGAGAGCTGCGGGGTGGCTGAAAGACTCATATGCGCTTGGCTCTGGCCAAGCAAAGATCCTTCCTCCTCTTCCTCTCTCTCTCTCTTAGGTTAGGTATGCCCCTTTGGGGGGGGTGAGGCCGTCCCACCTTCTCCCCAAAGAGGTTTCCCCCCTTGCAACAATGGGGGATGGGGTGCAACAAAGGGGGGTGGCGGTTTGCAACGAAGGGGGTGGGGGTGCCTTGCAACAAAGGGGGTTGGGTTGGCACCAAGGGGGTGGGGTGCCTTGCAACATTACGCAATTGCATTGCACTCGACCATTTTGCAACCATACTACTTGGCCAGTCCAACAAGTCTCTTTTGCAGCATGGAAGAACGAAGTTCCGACTTTATCAATTTTAACTTTGAAAAGCTACGCTCCCAACTAGCAACAGAAACTGGAAGAGTCAAGCGAATTCGAAGAGCAATGAAGATTTTGGGAAAGCTGTCTGTGAGTCTGTGTTCAGAAATAAACTTCAATACATCTTGGGGTGTAAGACGTCTTGGAAGTCGTCGTGAAATAGCCTTTAATTCACTGCACAAATCTACGGCACCAATGTCTTTTGAATCTCCATGTTGTAATGCTACTAACTCTAGCTTCAAGCAATGTTCTAATATCTGTTTTGAAGTCTTATTCTGTAAACTGTGCACATCGTTGTGGAAACCAAATATTGAATCAAGCTGCTGTATCTGCTCAAATCGTTCAAATCTCTCAAAATTGACTGGATTGCAGTATATAGGACTGAAAAGTAGTTTACTTTGAATTTTTGTTTTGGATCATGAACTGATTTGTCTTTTGCCTCATATGTGAACTGTCGCTTCTTTCTCCGAATAAATGCTGGTCCTGGTTCGAAGTCTGTTGGTAGTTCAAATTCCTCAGCAAACTCACGAGCATCTACTAGTATCTTTTGAAACGCTTCAGGACTCCTGCATTCCTCCAGAAACTTCTTGGTCTGTTGCAACTGTTGTACAGCAGAATGTATCTCGAAGTCCTTTGCCTGAAGTTTCTTACTGGTAAGGGTAATCTCAAACAAGATATACGGTCCAGGGGTGCAGTGCCAATTTTATAGGTGCGGAGCTCTGGTGGGCCTGACAAAAGCCTGCCATTTCCTATCCTGTTTCTATATATGCCACACGATGACTAAGTATTTCGTGTTTGCACTCACTCACTAAACTGTTGATAATTAATGGAGACAATTTTTTTGTTGCTTGTTATGGTAATTCCTCCAAACTTCCTCTTGCAGAGGTGCCGGAGCGGCGCTCCGGTGAGCTCCGGCAGCACTGCACTCCTGGATCATATACCACAAAATGAGTGAAACTACAAATTTGAATTTGCAAAGGCCATTTGCAAGAGCTTCTGCATCTGCACGCGTTGTATTGCCAGACGATCCTGTTTGGGTAGTATCATCAGAAATTTCAATTAGTGCATCCTAGATATTTCCAAGCTCATACCGAAGATCCTTCGAGGCATCAATTCGACTCTCCCATCTTGTTTGACTCAATGATTTCAAGTTAGAGAATGTACATGGGCACGCAGGCGGCGCTCTTTTGAAGCTATCCCGTGACACATTTTAACTGTATTTATATACACAGCCGTGCTCCACAATGTGAAATACATAATATAACTCAACATCTGACATAGCAATGATACACTGTTTTACCAGTACAGTATTTGATACTTTCGTTTATATTTTTTTAAATAGAGAAAAAAAATTCACTTCCGTCTAATTTGGGGCCCCTTAAAGCCTTGGCGCCGTAGGCGACTGCCTAGTTCGCCTATATGGTTGGGCCGGCCATGAACTGCACTACCCCAGATTCACAGAGGTTTCAGCAGGGTGGAGCACCTCAAAAAGTTGCGAGTTTCACAAACAGATATGGAGGAAGTTTTTTCCAGGCGGCTAATCAACCTTCATGATCTAGTGGAATGGCCTCCATACCCACCTTACCTCACACTCCTTGACTTTTTTTTGTGGGATTACATAAAAGAGGATCTATTCTACTAAGCCAAATATACTTGAAGACGTAAAGACCAAAGTCTATGAGGTAATCATCAACATCCCAACTGAGCTATTTCCAAAAATTATGTCAAACATTTGTTTAAGGTTGAATAGTGTGTTCGAAAAAAATTGCGATGCCATTGAACATGTTGTCAATTAAGGTTAACAAACTCCTATGTTTTACGTACCTATTATGTTTGTCTTTGTGTCTAGCTTCCTTTTATTGTAGCTTAGAACATTTATTTAAAAAAAAGAGACATTTGTGGGGGGACACCTGGTATATACCGGGTGGGCCAAAAAACTATTACCCTGATTTTGAACAATATAATTTTACCTTTATCAAATGTTATTTCTACAATCAATATATGTGTCCTGTATAGAATTTAATGGTCTATCTCGTCGTGAAGTTGGATTTTTGCTAACTGTAACCATTATTTTGTAATTCGCCGTTATCAGAGATGGGCACAAAATACTTTAAATGTAATTAAATACTAAATACATTACTTCCTTAAAAAAGTATTTAAATACCAAATACATTACATATTTTCAAAATGTATTTAAATACTAAATACATTACATCGAAAATGTATTTAAATACATTTCAAATACATTTTTAAATACTCTTGGTAACATTAGTTTATTGATATTATCATCTATTAGACTTTATAAACATATATGTATAACTCATAAGTAGGGCAATTTTTTATTGACCTAAAAATAAAAACAAAATTGACTTTATTTTCCTCAAAAATTGACTTTATTGACCTAATAAATATGTACCATTAAATTATCTAATTTGACTTATTGTAAAGCAGTTTTCGTGATTACAAACTATTAGTTGTGTAATTTTAGTGATAAATTGTATAATCTATTTATAGATTGATACATAAAACTAATATATTATACAACACTCCACATGCAGTCAGTTAACATCTTTAAATACAATTATTCCACATCTGCATTATACAACACCGCAATATAGTTTTTAACATTTTCGGATTTGAAGTTTCTGTTTTTGGCTAGGATTTTTCGAAGAATCGAAAAACTTCTTTCGACTAATGCTGAGGTAGGATGACAGTTTTTTAGTAGAACGTATAATGATGGAGATATAGCATTCCTGGTCATCAAAATTATATCCTTGATATAATTTGTTTGCGAACGCTTTTTTATATAATTTTTTTATAACATAATCTTCTCCAAAATATATGGTATTGACCGCTTCGTATGCTTCTTTGATAGTAAAATCTGTGCTCTCCATTTTTCTGAAAGTGAACAAACATAATGAAGAGTACTGTTCTTGCAATCGTAAGAACTGAAAACCTAACCCATCTGAATTGATGCTAGCTTTCGCTCTTTTAACAAGGATCTCGTTGCCCTCGAATCCTTCCACAATCTGTCTTACTTTTGGAAGATGCCTTGCGTAATAAAACGCTGCATTCAACCAACTGGCCCATCTAGTAACGATTGGATCAGGTGGCTTAGATGATTAGAAAGATTTTGTATTTTGTTTCAGGGCGCAAATTGATATCTGACAGTTGAGGCTAAGAAATGTATTTGCGAAATGTATTTCAAAATATGTATTTTCAAATAACAAATACTCTTTCAAAGTATTTAAATACATATTTAAATACACACCAAAAAAAGTATTTATAAATACAAGTATTACAATACAAATGTATTCAAATACATATTTAAATACATATGTATTTAAATACTGCCCATCTCTGGCTGTTATACAGACAGACACGGGCAGAAAAAATTTCTGTTTCTACACGGTTACCTAATTGAGTCGAAGATTATGCGGAATGTGCCCTCCTCCATTATCAATGCATGCTTGCAACCTTGACTTCTCCCTTATCGACAGCAGTACCGCATCAAGGATTTTTTTCTTGGTAATAAGTAGCAGTGATTTTGGCATTTTGATTAACAAAAACACTCTCTGACTTCCCTAACTTTGAAATAAAGATGGAAATCATGACTTTTTGAGAAAATTGCCGACGTTCCAGTAGTATGACTGCAAAAAGGGAGAGACAATGGATCAATTTGAAAATTTACCCCCTCACCGTCCTTCATGAGGATCCTTCACCGTCCTTCCTGACGGTCCATCCTTTATGAGGTGTCTTTCATGGTTCTTAAAAAAAAAATCGTCATCGCCTTTCGGGGGGGGGGGGGGATCATCATCATCCTCGCCTTCCTTCACGAGTAAAAATCCTACTGTGGTGATCTTTCATGAGACAAACAAGAACAAACATGCAAAAACAAACAAAAAACAAACGCTGGAAGCGCTCGTGCAGAAGATCCATTTCTGGAACACCAGCCTTCCGCTTATATACATGTGTATATATTTCATGTATAAGAACTGTAGGGTAAAACAAATACCAATGATCTCTTTTACGCCGTCTATGATCTCATTGTTTCGGCTTAATATATTAATAACGATACCACACAAAATAAAATTAAAATAAATACAATCAACTCGTAAACAAATTTTGCCTTGTTCTAATATTTGTATTACGAAATACATCCTAAAGCTATTAAACAAATTAATTTTAATTTCATATATCTAATCTAAGGGGAAACTATTATATTGTAATCCATTCGTATAGTAACGTGATAACAATCATCATGAATAACAAACATTATATATATATATATATATATATAAGTCCTTTTAAAAAGACTAGGATGAATGCGAATACAAGCATTTTATATTTCATAAATTCAAATATCGAAATCTTGCTTTATAGACATATATTATCCAGTTAAACTATAACGGTTGTTCTAAGTTATGCATGAAAGTACATCTTCAATAACTCAGAATAGTCATGCATATTCGAATAGAGTCAAATAGTGAATTATCGAATCATATATATATATATATATATATATATATATATATATATATATATATGGTTTAAAAGAGACCACATTATATAAATTTTATATTTTAGAAGCACAAACATCAAATTTTTTTTCCATCTTCGCCATGACTTCTTTCAACAGTAGTAATTAACAAATTATTAACCTATAATTTCTGTAACCCAGTAATTGCAATTGTCTTTTAATTTTATTCCTCCTTTGTCTATAATTAAAAATTTACTCGGTTACCATTTCATAAGAGAATCAACACCTCTGAGCTTAAAGAATAATGTTATTTTCTTGGCTTATTCAAATCAGATAAGTTAACCAACAGTATAATATATATATATATATATATATATATATATATATATATATATATATATATATATATATATATATATATATATATATATATATACACACTCACACTGTGTATATATAAAACGCAATAAAAAAATAGCTAAGTTTGTGCTAAAATACAAATTTTTTAACATATTCGCCTGAAAGAAAACCGGCTGTTGATTTTCTCAGGGTATACCATTTTTAACAGAGATTCTCTCTCTCTCTCTCTACATGTATCTGAATTGTAGAGAAACTTTTATTATCAATCTTTCCATTTCGTCATGACTAACACCTATTAACATTTCTTCAATTATTACTTCTCTAATTCAGCGTCTGTTAGCAGCTTCCTATTTTTTTATTCTCGTAATATTCCATTCTTTTCATTTTTCATATGCGTGTCAGTCAATCATACTATTTACAACAATGTACAGTGCTTACAAGAAGTCTCACGCTTCTGTCTCGTCCCAAGCTAGTCTGTTAGGTATAAAATGGGCGGTCCTTATGGCAGCGGAGGTGTGTTCGGATTGGTGCACATAACTGCTCTAACACAATCAATGACGTCCATTATTATGTCACTTCTGCTACATTTTAGTGTTTAAAATACAAATGATTAAGAAGCAGAATGGAGCAAGTTTCGGGATGTTGGGATGGTTATGGAGCAATCCTATTCATCATAATATTAGCTGGGCATTACATTATACCGTCTCAATATATACTGTAGAATATAGAGAACGACTAATTCGGCAAATATCCCAAATCATGGCATGATACCTAAGTTATTTTGACGCAGGTCTAAATTATTTGCTCAAATGCAATTATTGATATTAAGTAATTGTTGGGAATTGTTGTCAATATTGTTGTTTGTGATATATATCCTACGTGAAGAATCTGATGACCAAATTTCTCAGTGAACCTCTCACGCGCTCGCATTTCGAGGAAGTCACGGTCGTCTCACTAATAAATAGTTTATCCATTGTTTTAAGTGGTAACCTATTAAACGAACTATGTTAAACCTATTCCATCTTATGAAAGTCATTAGTCTAAAGCAAGACTAGTGGGCCGTGAATCAGAGAAATTTGCATTTGATTTGTTCATTGTAATTATTACGTAATATAGTATACTGTATATAGTAGTATATAAGAGTTTATTGGTAGCATATCATATGACAATTCCCATAAACATGTGATGACCTCGATGTTGCCAGTTTTTATTTTTTTCCTGAAACTATTACCTTCTCATAGTTTGTTTCAACAATGCATATATTATTTTATCATCTCCAAGAGCGTAGACATTGCAAGAAAAGATTCTAACTAAGGATAAGTAAAGTTCCTTCATGGTCACAATATATACTTTTATAGATGTCAAACATAAAAATATAATAAAATTCTATATTAACATAAATATAAAGGGTGATCCAGAGAAATGGGACCCAAAAGAAACCCCTGTAACTCTTAAAGTATAAGTCCTTTTATAAAATCATACGCATCATTCGAAAGAGGATAGTTACAAGTTTGTACAGGATTGTATAGGTTTTGACAATACAAGACAAGATAAGATACAAAACAAAATAAATGTGTTAGTTAAAACTAACCCTTCAAGATGACTGCATGGACTGTGGAACAGCTGCGTTTCATAACAGCAATATTATGAGCATGGAAGAAGTGTAGTTTCAGCTCTTAGAAGGTGATTTTGACATCTGAAAATTTGTCTTGAAAGATCTTTGAGCTGAAACTACACTTCTTCCATGCTCATAATATTGCTCAGTTATGAAACGCAGCTGTTCCACAGTCCATGCAGTCATCTTGAAGGGTTAGTTTTAACTAACACTTTTATTTTGTTTTGTATCTTATCTTGTCTTGTATTGTCAAAACCTATACAATCCTGTACAAACTTGTACCTATCCTCTTTCGAATGATGCGTATGATTTTATAAAAGGACTTATACTTTAAGAGTTACAGGGGTTTCTTTTGGGTCCCATTTCTGTGGATCACCCTTTATATTCGATACACATTTACGTCATGGCTTTAACATCAGTATTTCGTATAGCTTCCTCCAACATCAATAATTTCTTGCAATCGTTGCGGCATAGAAGAGACCAGATTGTAGGGAATGTTTGGTGTTCGATGTAAGCTCTCCCAACTATTCCTCGTGTGAGCTAAAAGTGCTTCAAATGTTCTTTCATTGCGTTGCTCCCATTCGTTAATCATTATTGCCCAAAGGTTTTCAATCGGATTCAAATCAGGAGAACGTGGTGGCAGAATTAGATTAATAATCTCTGGGTGATCTTCGTACCACGCTCTCACAACGTTACTCCTATGAATGGGACTGTTATCTTCCATTAAGTAAAATGGTTCCGGTGCTGGAACCAGATACGCACGAACACTGGGTAGCAGCACCTCTTCCAGTACCTGGCAATATTGCTGTCCAGTAAAGCGTCCATCTACTTGAGTCAATTCTCCGACACCATAGCCAGACATCCAGCCCCACACACCGAGATTGATGTGACCACTACGTTTGCTCGGGAAAACATTTCCTTCTTCATAGCGTTTTCCGCGCTGCCTCCAACAATGCAGGGAACCATGACTATCTGTTGAAAATGTTTTTTCGTCACAGTACACAACTTTTCTCCAGAATTCTTCCTCCTGCGGCAAGTATTGCAAGGCAAATCTCATCCGCGCCTTTTATGCTCAATCGTCAATGCAGGTTTTATGGCTGGACGGCGAGAAAAATACCATGCCTCGTGAAGTCTGTTCTTCACTGGATTTGCGCCACAACGAAAGTTCAGATGTCTGTAAATATGCGTCGCTGGAACAAACGGATGCTCTCTGGCATGATTAACAATCGCAGCATCTTCCTCTTGAGACGTTGAACGCGAAGGACCAGACCTCGGCAAAGTAGCGATTAAGTTTTCTGCTTCATACCGATGAATCCACCGTTCCACAGTGCTTCAATGAACGTCTAGTCGTCTTGATATTTCTCTTATTGGCACACCTTATTCATGCAATGTCACCATTGCTCCCCGCATTGCCTGGGTCGTCTCGTGGTGCACAGACGGCCTTTCCATCTTTGCGTAAATGGCTTATGTGAAGCGTGCTGGGACGATAGAGGAAATGAGGATACCATGCACCCCTTCTGAAATTGATTTCGGTTGTGAAGGGTACCAACCCTTCGAATGGTAATAATAACACAGGTCAACAAAAAAAATTTTTTGTTTCGTTGCCAAGGAAATTCGTATGAATTTAGGGTATTTTGGGGTTGCTGAATTCCAAAATGAAAGTAGTTTTTTCCGATTTGGCTCTAGTTCTTGAGATAATGAATACCCTCAATTAATAGGAAACGTAACCATAACGCGTGCATATGGGAAACTACTGGAACATTCTAGATGGTGAGACACGCGAATATTCTTAGTGTTTACTCCGCGATCATTCTAGAATATTCCCCCTCCGTATATAAGTCATCGGCCACCCAACCAGTAAGTAGGCTCCGCCTGAACATTACATTTTTTGCATTTTTACGTGTTTCAATGGGGTACCAATTATCTCATAAATTAGAGCCAATCTAGCAAAACCGATGTCATATTCGGAATCAGCACCACAAAGTTACCCGAAAATCACTCTAATATGATTGGCAATAAAATGAGTGTTGACCAGTGTATTCAGCCAATGTCCTATTTTGTTGAACATATGCATAAAAAATTCGTCTTAAAAGCCAAGGATCCAAAGATTGTCAGCAATAGTTTATATTCCAACTGAATATAGTCAGCCATCAACAGTATAATCATATTTTATTTCCATAACTACTCATGACTACTCTGTCATAGTAAATAACCTTATTATGACTTAGGTAGTAGTGGTAATTCTGAGTGGCGGCCTCTAGCCACATACGTTAAACTATCAGTGCGTCTAAGACCAGCCTCTTCTGTTTCTGTCAATTCATTGTTAGTTTAAGGTATTTTGCTCTTTGTCTTTCTAGGTCTAGGGCATTAAAATAAATATTTGAGTTTGTGTTTAGCATTTCCTCCTCCTTTCGTAATTCCCCACCCAACCTCGTTTCCTTCGACATAGCAACGCTTACCTCCATCCTTATTCCACTTCCTTCATTAAACCTATTATCGCTTTTACTGTCCCTTCCTTCCATCCTTCAATGCCAGCGTTCTTAAACCTAGCACATAAATTATATAATATGGAATCTAACACCTTAGATCTCTACGCATTCATGTTACTTGAAGACGCCTGTGTCTTATGGGAATCTAAGTGTTGAGCGTGGGCTTGAGGGGTAGTCTATAGATTATTACAGATGACCTTGAACGCTCCAACTATTTAAAAATGATTATTTATTACGCACACATATGGCATAATACACACATGAATTTAAGTATCTCTTACTCTATAGGAATGGAATTGAATCCTACCAGAGTTAAAAAGTCGCAAAATATGATAGATTAGTTTGTATTAGAAGGTCACTAAGAGAAAAGGATTTGGAGTAGAGCGGAAGGCAGAGAGTATATTTTCTCGAGTTCCGGTTATTATTAACGTTATATGGATACATTGCCGATGTCCCTGCTGACGACCTCTGATGGGATGCGGTGTGATCAGAGAGATAGAGAGAGAGAGAGAGAGAGAGAGAGAGAGAGCGCTTTTAAATCACACCTTTTAAATGGTTTGTGGGTAAGGGCTTCACGTATTTTATTTTAGTCCAGGGTAGTTTATGTGGAGGTGTTAACGTAACTTGCACTTGGGACTGTTAATTGTAAGACAACTACCATAGCTGGGACTGAGACACGTTATCCCCTGCATACTATATATATATCTATATACAGTATGTCTCTATATATATAAATAGATAGAGTAAGCAACACAATGATAATGTGGACGTCATTGATGGGGTTAGAGCAATTATGTGCACCAATCCGAACACACCTCCGCTGCCATAAGGACCGCCCATTTTATACCTAACAGACTAGCTTGGGACGAGACAGAGGTGCGAGACTTCTTGTAAGCACTGTACGTACGTGCCTGATTGTAGCAAGATGAACCAATCCACAATCTTTACATTTTCAAGCATACAGTTATACATCTCTGCACGAATAAACTGTTATTACTTCTAATTTCTCAGATCTCATACAAAACATTGATAAAGAAACTTTCTCAAAATCAATATATGTATATAATCCACCATACGCTTTTTACAAATGTATTTAAAATGTAAAACTTAATTACTAGTCAGGCATATTCACACAAGTGAAATCTAAAGGCATATTATATATAAAGAGCAGAATGTCGGCATCATTCAACCAAAGAACAGGAAGTAGGCACGTGCACAGGGGGGGGGCTTGGGGTGCTTGAGCCCCTGCCCTTTTTCTTCTTCATATCAAAAGTGCACTTTTAGTCAAAATTCATAAATATATTGATTCGACATAAATTTGAATTAATTAGTTATATTTTTATTTAGTTACTGCTACTTCAACAGATTTTCAAAACTGGAATTACTTTGATCTATGATTTTTTTATTAGAATAATAAACTTAACATACCGTTACTATTATTTTGTCAATCAGGGAGGGCGTCCCTAGTGGTAACACTGACTGCAGCTGTTCACTGTTGATTGCGTCTCTCGGGTATGTGGGTGTATTGTTTACTGTTTGTTTATTTTACGTTAACCTAAGCTAACTAGTGATTTCTCACTGATAATTATGGTAAGTTGGAATCCAAAGCAGTGTGACATTACTCCAAAAAATATTGTATGACATTACTCGTAAAGTTGGTAAAAACGTCCACGTCCCCTACTTAGTCTTAGGCCTACTAGGCTAGGCCCATCAGTATACCAGTGTGTCAAACGATGGATTTTGGGTTTTAGTACTGGCATGAATTTCATTAAATTAATAAATGATTTATTAAACAACATATCCTAACCTTTTCATTTTTAATATGAAATTGATTTTTAAAAACAATACAATTTTCATTAAAAGTGAATAAAAATACCTAGATTATTTATTATAAAACGAGACAGGAGACAACAGGAGACTGCTATTATGATTTATTAAACATGTTGGCTTCCTTATTCTTCAGTATGCATTTCATTGTATATGATTAAGAATATAAATTTTGCTTTTGTATTTTCCTGATAAGAATCAATATTTTTCTATTGCTACTTAAGAGCTGTGGCCATCATATTAAATAGCCCACAGTATATTTCTATAAATCTTTAATTTATAGTTTTATATTATTCCATACTTAAATGTATATACAGCAGAATACTGTAATTTATATGATGAGCAAGCTAAAAGTCAATATAAGTAAAATTGAATAATAACACTGGGGAACAAATTTCAACTTTTTGTCTATTGAATTAGATTTGACAGTTAGTTCTAGGTAATTTGGGTGCGCTGAGCACGAATTTTTACTCGGTTTTGCTCTATCAGGTCCTGATTTTGCTCAACACCCCTCCTCTTTCGTCGTATTCATAAAAAGGTTTTTTTCTCAACACTCGCTGTCTTTTTGCAGTTACACATTATGCAACTAGGTTTTTATGTAGGTATTTGTACCTATTGTTATGGTATTGTTGTATTATGTATATTTTTATATGTAACACCCTAAAAATATTTTTAATTTTGTCATTTTTAACCCATTTTAATAATATTAGTAAATTAAGCTAAAAATATCATAGAATTCTAAAATTTTCTCGAGCGTTCCTGTTCTCTGTAGATTATTCTAGAGGGACAACTAAAATATATAAAAGCGACTCGTTTCCAGAGTTAATCAGTCAATTCAATCAGTCAGTCAGTCAGTCAGTCAGTCAGTTGAGTTAGTTAATTAAGTTTGGGCATTAACATAATTTTGAATTGGCATATGATTTAGCGAGTAATTTTGTCATCGTGATTTAATATAGTTGATTTAATTAGACGTAATTTATATTGTACCTACTCATCCGTGTTTCTAGTTTAATTTCATAGATTGTAAGTACCTATTTCATAATAAGTACCTATTTAAACTAATTTTTGTGTTTTATATTTCAGATTTTCTTAAATTTATATGAATTAAGGGCTTTAAATACCTTTACAAATTGGCAGAACAATCAAGCAATATGTCATCAAGCACTAGAAAGTTCAAATGCAAAAACAACCCTGATTCCTTCTGTTATATATGTGGAAATTTTACACTTCCACATCAACGAGCAAATATAACTGACTTCGTAAAAAGAGCTTACTTAGCTTATTTTGGCATAAAACTGGGGGACCAAGATAAATCGTGGGCTCCACATAAAGCCTGCACTATATGCATTGAAAGACTGCGACATTGGACGAAGGGTTCGGATTCAAAAATACCTTTTGGAGTTCCGATGGTAAGTTTATGATTTCATAAAACTACGTAATTTAATCACTAGTATACTGTAACTTACCTAAATGTAATTGTAACTTAGGTACATAAACAAAAATTTACAGAAAATGTTTATAAGAATCTCAAATATTGCATAAGGTTGAAACACATAGAAATGTTAAATGTTTGGGTGATAACTTTTGATAAAATTCATGAAAACAAGTCTCTCGTCGCTTTTGTTAACGCTTTACAATTTTTTTTCCATATCAGGTGTGGCGAGAGCCTACTAACCACGAGACCGATTGCTACCTTTGCTTTGTCAAGACTTCGGGCTTCACTAAGAAAAATAAACATTGTATCGAGTACCCAAATTTCGACACCGCGATACGACCTGTGCTACATTCAAATGAGATCCCCATTCCAAAATTTAAGGGTCTGCCAACTCAAGAATTAGTTGAAGATGTTCCTGAAAATATTGTTATGCACTTTGAGGAGTCAGACACCGATTTTGACCCCAGCGTATTTGAAAGTCAAAACGATCCGCAAAAGTTTAACCAGGCCGAGTTGAATGATCTTGTAAGGGATCTAAATTTGCCAAAAAAGGCTGCGGAAATTTTAGCTTCAAGACTTAAAGAGAAAACTTGCTTACTTCAAACATATACATTTCATTTTACAGAAAAAGAGAAAGAACTTGTTAAATATTTTAGAACAGAGGATACTTTAGTATATTGCTGCGACATAGTTGGTTTGTTAAAGAAGATGGGGGTTGAGTCTTACGATGCAAATGATTGGCGCTTGTTTTTAGACAGTTCGAAAAGAAGTCTTAAGTGTGTGTTGTTGCATAATGGCAATCTATACGGCTCGATACCGATTGGGCACTCAACAAAATTAAAAGAAAAGTATGAACATATAGAAAAGGTTTTAAATCTTATCAAATATAGGGAGCACGAGTGGATCATATGTGTTGACTTAAAAATGGTTAATTTTCTGCTAGGACAACAAGGAGGGTATACTAAATATCCCTGCTTCCTTTGCTTATGGGACAGCAGAGCCAAGGAAGAACATTATTTCAACAAATCTGGCCAGCACGAACATCACTTACTGTCGGAGAAAAAAACGTAATTAATCCACCTTTAGTGAGCAGAGATAAAATCATATTTCCTCCTCTGCATATAAAACTAGGCCTCATTAAACAATATGTAAAAGCTTTAGATACGAACGGCGAGTGTTTCAAATACATAACTTCAAAATTTCCAAGTTTAAGTTATGAAAAAATCAAGGCGGGAATTTTCGACGGCCCACAAATAAGAACAATGATTAAAGACAGCAATTTTCCTAATGTCATGAATGAACGCGAAAAAATGGCTGGTTCTCATTCGTGGACTTGATAGAAAACTTTTTAGGCAATTATAGGGCAGATAACTACGAAGAAATCGTAAAAAAACTTTTAAGGGACTACAAAGAGTTAGGTTGCAATATGAGCATAAAAATGCATTTTTTGAATAGCCATCTTGATCAATTTCCAAGTAATTTAGGTGATGTAAGTGACGAACAAGGGGAGAGATTCCACCAAGATATCAAAATTATGGAGGAACGGTACCAAGGCCGCTGGGATTCCCACATGATGGCTGATTACTGCTGGTGCTTGAAAAGAGACCTGCCATCAACAAGCAAATACGCTAGAAAGTCTTACAAAAGAAAATTTTTGCCAGTGAAAGCTTCATATCTGTTTGTTTTTTTATTTTAAGTCATTTCTATCGTTATAATGTAATTTTACTGTAGTTTGAACTGCTTGTATTCATGAAACTTGAAAAAAAAATTTAACACATGACTTAATTTTTTAGTCCTAATTTGAAAAGTCTGGAAAATGGCACATAGGCTGTCGACAAGAATCAGGACCTGATAGAGCCAAACCGAGTTGAAATTCGTATTCAGCGCACCCAAATTACCTAGAATCAAGTGTCAGATATCATTCAATAAAATACGTGTTGCCCAGTGTTATAATTGTAAATACACTCCAATATTTCAATATCTTCATATCTTTTGAAAATCTTGCAATAAAAACATGCCTTTTTACAACAAATTTTCATTTATTTTCTTTAATCAGCTTTATATACAAAAATAATGCATTGAATTTAATGGAATTTAAGAATATTTACCACATACAATTTTAAAATTTTTCTTTGTGCGTGTATACATACTATATATAGCCTATATGGCATTGCGGATTTCATTTTTAAAAATGTTAGGGGAGTGCCCTTTTTTCAACTGAGCCCCTGCCCTTCTGAAAGTCTGTGCACATCACTGACAGCCTGACAGGAAGTGTTTAAGCCCCTTCCCTGCATAATTATTCATTTCAAGTAATAAAATACATCTTTCTTTCATGAATCCATCCAGCTAATTAAATTAGCTAATTTCCAATATTCATCACAACAGTTGACAAGACACTTCAAAAGCCATCCTTGTGATAAATTTGTTTACCAAGAAGTATATATATATACTTTGTAACTAGGTTGACGAGGACATACTTTTGGGATATTTTTACATTTAGCCATTTTACTGCCTACTAGCAACGTGCTATTGTAAGAGCAGAAACTGTAATACTTATTTTGTAAATAATTTTAGTTTAGAATACGTTTGATTATCTGTATTATACATCTAGTGAATCAGCGGTAGGAGTTATGGCTTTCTGTGAAGATTTTGATTCCATCCACAGGTTCGAGCAATCAACTCATCTGTCCAGGTGTTGTTACTGAAAATCTAGTTCATTTTAAGTACAGCATTAGTATTAGGCCTACAATATAATAAAATGTTGCTACACAGCTTCACTTTCTTATTGTTGTTAAATCTTAGTACGGAAACCGAAAAGGAAAAAAGATTGAAAGAAATCCAAATTTTTAATTTGGTATGTATTGTTGAAGGGAAACACACACACACACACACACACACATATATATATATATATATATATATATATATATACACCTCCCAATCTTTTAGTGTTCCGTTCGATGATTCTTCATTTGACGAAGGTTAATCTTGTCGCCGCCCCTCCCCTCTCTCTCTCTCTCTCTCTCTCTCTCTCTCTCTCTCTCTCTCTCTATATATATATATATATATATATATATATACATATATGAAAATTATTTCACGAAAGTAACACGTGAAAAATATTTATGATGAATAAAACCACGAAGGAAAGGAAACACAGAATGGTGCTCAAGCGCTTTCGTCTAATGACATCCTCAGGAACACTCAAGTACATAAAGAGTTACAGCCTATATATAAGTTACAGAAAATATATATATATATTATATATACATATATATATATATATATATATATACAATAAACGGAGAAACAAAACTAAAGGGTTGTAGGAGGGGCACACAAATTTATAAGGAAAAACTATCGATTTTTAGCACAAGATTAAATGAATTGTTTCCAACCAATGTTATAGATAAAAAAAAAATATATACAAATTTATACTGGAAATCTGCCCGGGTTTTAGCACTCTGCCCTTTTTGTATATAAAAATTGAAAAATAAAAGTTATTAGGGTGGCATACAAGTTTACCAAAGATTTAACGTTCTACCTTTCTTATCTAAATCTGTTCTGAAGGAATTCAAAACAACAGGATCGAGTTGAAAAAGACCTTTGCTTATGTTGAAGTTATTTGTAAGTTGGATAATGGCAGACTCAAGAATATTTCTATTAACAATGTTGCTAGAGTGAAATAAAACTGAAGCATTATTCCAATCAATACAGTGGGATAACTCTGACAAATGGACAAAAAGGGCACTGGACAACTGTCCTGTTCTAACGGAATATTGATGCTGTTTTATACGTGTGTGCAAATCCTTTCCCGTCTGACCTATGTAAAAGGAAATCATTGTTTACAACCAATTTTATAGATAATGCCTGAA
>JAJOZX010001536.1:375000-482500 GCA_023014485.1 Bathynomus jamesi | reverse complement strand
ATATATATATATGAAAATTATTTCACGAAAGTAACACGTGAAAAATATTTATGATGAATAAAACCATGAAGGAAAGGAAACACAAATGGTGCTCAAGCGCTTTCGTCTAATGACATCCTCAGGAACACTGAAGTACATAAAAAGGTTAAGCCTATATATAGGTTACAGAAAGAAAAAAAGAAAAAATAAATAACATACATACACACACACATATATATATATATATATATATACATACATATCTATATATACAAATACATACATACATACATACATACATATATATACAATAAACAGAGAAGTAAAAATTAAAAATTAAAAATTAAAACCTTAAAGGATTACCAGTGAGGCGTACAGATTTGTAAGGAAAAATATCGATTTTTAGCACAAGATCAAATGGATTATAAAAATACAAATTTATACTGGAACTCTGCCCGGGTTTTAACACACTGCTGCCTATGGTCAGGTTTCGATATATATAAAAAAATAAAATGCAAATTAAAAGTTAATCGATTTTTAGCACAAGATCAAATGGATTATAAAAATACAAATTTATACTGGAACTCTGCCCGGGTTTTAACACACTGCTGCCTATGGTCAGGTTTCGATATATATAAAAAATAAAATGCAAATTAAAAGTTAATAAAGTAGAAGACAAGTTTACCAAAGATTTAATGTTTTACCCTTCTTATCTAAATCTGTTTTAAAGGAATTCAAACTAACAGGATCGAGTTGAAAAAGACCTTTGCTTATGTTGAAGTTATTTGAAAGTTGGATAATGGCAGACTCAAGAATATTTCTATTAACAATGTTGCTTGAATGGAATAAAACTGAAGCATTATTCCAATCAATACAGTGGGCTAACTCTGACAAATGGACAAAAAGGGCACTGGACAACTGTCCTGTTCTAACGGAATATTGATGCTGTTTTATACGTGTGTGCAAATCCTTTCCCGTCTGACCTATGTAAAAGGATTCACATTGTTTACAACCAATTTTATAGATAATGCCTGAATTATTGGTAGGGCTATTTTTTACTATGATATTTTTCACAATATTGTTATATGAAAATACTATATTAATATCCAAAAGTTTATGTACATTAGCAATGCCTAAAAAGCCCGGGAAAAATGGAAGTACTAAAATATTTTTTGACAAAGTACGAGTGTTAATATTGACACGATAGAAAGTTCGTTTTGCCTTGTTGAGACAAGATTCCATAAACGCAGATGGATAACACAAATCACTTCCAATACCGTTGATTTTTTTCCAATTCGGCATCGATGTATTCCGGACTGGCGATCCTAAGGGCGCGGAGAAACATTGATGAAAATATGGCCTTCTTAGTGGGGGTATCATGTCCCGAGTAAAAGTGTACGTAGGACAAATTGTTTGTCGTTTTCCGATAGATACTAAACTTAAAACCTGGGCTTTCCCTATGTACACGCACATCCAAAAATGGGATTGAATTGTCTTGCTCAACTTCTAAAGTAAACTTAATGGAGGGGACTTGATCATTTAACTGAAGGAGGAAGCTATCCAGGTCACGATTCATGGGCCAGATACACAAAATATCGTCGACGTACCGCAACCAAGGGATGCCAACCCCCAGGATTCTCGGAATATAGGTAATTTCGAAAAACTCCATATAAATATTGGAGAGGAGGGGCGATAAGGGGTTGCCCATAGCCATCCCAAAAACTTGTTGATAATACTCGTTATTGAAAGTGAATTTACAGTCTTTGATGAAAAGCTTAATGAGTTCCAAAACAATGTGTGAAGGTAGTGGCAGGTCATACTTATGTAATTCTTGGGAGAGAAAGTCAAGCATATCGTCAATCGGCACTTTTGTAAACAATGAACAAACATCAAAACTGATCAATTTATCGTTAGTTTCAGTACGTGCATTATTCAATTTTTCCGTAAGATCCATGGAATTTTTTACATGTGAATCAGAGATAGTTCCGAGAATGGGGGACAAGACTTTGACAAGCCATTTGGAGAGTTTATAAGTAATAGAGCCCACCGAGCTAATAATAGGGCGCATAGGGTTACCAGGTTTGTGGGTTTTAATAAGACCGTAAAGGTAGGGCAGAGCAGGTGAAGTGGACATGAAAAGCGGAATTAAGTCCTTATGATCTTTGAGAAGGCGTTTCAAGCCACTATTAAATGATTTGATGACGTCATCCTGCGGGTTCTTCCTAAGTTTGGTGTATGTGGCGGGGTCCTGGAGAAGCTCGTTCATCTTTCCGATGTAGTCCACTTTGTCCATAATAACTATGGTGTTAGCCTTGTCTGCTTTAGTAATATGGAGCTCCCCATCTTTTTTTAATTGTGAGAGGCTATTGCGAAAACGTTTAGGAAAGTTATCTTCGTAATTACCATTCGCCGCACTAAAAACGAGGCCTTTAACTATGTTAAACAAATACTGAGGGAGATTACACTGTTTTTCAAAACACGCGAGACTGTAACAAATTTGTAAAGCCGAAGGTTTTTTAACAATAAAAAAGGACATACCATATCCAAGGGCACTTTTTGCATCGTCACTAATGTTTTTCGAAGAAAGGTTGAAAACACACTTTGAGCTTGCTTTTTTACTCCACTGACTATCTCGAATTAACTTTTAATTTGCATTTTATTTTTTTATATATATCGAAACCTGACCATAGGCAGCAGTGTGTTAAAACCCGGGCAGAGTTCCAGTATAAATTTGTATTTTATAATCCATTTGATCTTGTGCAAAATCGATATTTTTCCTTACAAATCTGTACGCCTCACTGGTAATCCTTTAAGGTTTTAATTTTAATTTTTAATTTTTACTTCTCTGTTTATTGTGTATATATGTATGTATGTATGTATGTATGTATTTGTATATATAGATATGTATGTATATATATATATATATATATGTGTGTGTTATGTATGTTATTTATTTTTTCTTTTTTTCTTTCTGTAACCTATATATAGGCTTAACCTTTTATGTACTTCAGTGTTCCTGAGGATGTCATTAGACGAAAGCGCTTGAGCACCATTTTGTGTTTCCTTTCCTTCGTGGTTTTATTCATCATATATATATATATATATATATATATAATTAGTGATAACAGCAAGAACTACACCAGTTTAATAGCCAATACATTAAATTACCAGTAAACAAATATATATATATATTAGGGTGGAGCGAAAAATACTTTTTTTCTAGTATGAAGTTCTAATAGTGATTAAAAGTTGCATTTAGTGGACGATATATACCCGCCAAAATATCAGTTCATTTGTTTAATAGTTTCAGCTGCCACCAGGGGGCTAAAGTTAACACAATTTGGGTAAAAAGGAAAAATGCTTCTATTTTAGGTTTATCAAACTATTATAAAATTTTATCTTAGAATTATCTAATAGTTGATTAAGATTCTTAAATGATAAAAATTCGTTTTGTAAAAATGCCTTTCATATGCTTAATATCTTCAGCTGCCACAAGAGGGCTGAAGTTAACTTAAAAATGACAATTAAGTATGATTCTGTATTTACTTGAAAAAGGGAACAGTAATAAATTAGGATGTCTCTCCTCCTTTATACTGGCTTGAGACAGTTAAGAAACGTTATTTCGTGCCTTAGCGGAGTTACCACCCTTTCCCCAACCAACCTCCCTCTAGAAAGGGTTCTTGCTGAAGACTATTTAGTAATTTGCTTTTGTGTCAAATTTTGGCTGTTTTTTCCTTGATTCTAATGTAGCACGAATCCAACCGTCTCTGTTTGTAGGTCCGCAGACTGATCCAGCAGCGTCTGTAACGAGCTTGACGCATCTCTCTACGGCTTGTGTATGATATGGAAACTGAAATAATTCTGAATGAAGAGTAGTACCATGTTTGATGCATGATTCAATATCATCAAGAGAAACTCCTTTGGTTATCGGTGGTTCTGCTATCTGAAAATCTTGCCACATAATGAGATCTGTATAGTCTTTGGCATAAAATTTATTTCTGGCACCTTAAATACCTGATAACATCTGTTTCTTGAATGCATGCCCTTGCTTTTATGATACGCCTAAATCCCAACTGACGCACATGCTCCCTTTCATCAGCTATCATTGCAATGAGAATGTTTTCTTGATTTGCGTAATTTGCATTTCGCTGAATGACTGAGTCATGTACTCTCCTAAGCTCTTCACGGAGATACCGGCTTCTTGCAATCATATGCCACATATGTTTAGCACCATATTGGCATAATGGTTTACGCTTTATCTGAAACCACATTGGTGCGTATACCCTAACAATGAAAGTAGCTAATTCTTGTAAATTGCCTGAAGGATTCTCTGTGCTTGCATATAACCGCAGAGTCCTGTTTGCTGTGGTGAGCCACCTTGAATGTGATATATTGCCTGGACTCTTATGACTAAGACTCTTTGAGAATGTTCCACTTGATATAGCCTTGTGAATTTCAAGAAGGTATTTCTGGTCAGTACTTATGTCATCTACATCAACTTCACACATGTCCTCTTGAATTTCAATGGGTTTGAAGTTAACTATGGGAAGCTTTTCACAGTCTGAAAGTGCTCGGCCAATTTCTCCTGAAAATGCTCTTGTCCAGTAGTGGTACCATCCAAGTGATGAAAAGATGGCGCAATGGAAGTTCATTAAGGTGTAAAAGGCATATCAGCCACTGCAATGGCTTATTAAAGGCTTCTTCCAGTAATCTTATTGTGCCTCCAATACTACCAGTGTTAACCACTGTCGAATCACAGCCAACTGCAACGATGTTCCCTATATCAACATTCCTTTCTTTCAAGCAATTCACTAGCGCTGTGCGAATGTATTTAGCTTTGCCACTGGAAGGTGTCACATGTGCAAAGTACAGAGAGTGTGGTTCAGATATTATGCTGATATGCTCTTCGCGTTGGTTCTTTGGTGGTTAGAGCCATCACTCTCCTGGACTTGAATCATTGTTTATCCTTTCTGCCATCAAAGTATAATCCCCGCATGGTTTTTGGCTCTCCTATCGTTGTAGTTCCTTTCTCTGTTTTGTCTTTCACGTCTTAGCTTACTTCTGTCTATAATATTCCCTTTGTCTTCGGGAGTAACAATTTTAAGATCTGCCAATACTGCAGAAGCAATAGCAGCCCCAGCTCTGTCCGACATTTTAAATCTATCACAAGTAATTGCTAATGAAGGCAGTGGCTCACGCATCTGTTGTTCTGATATTACATATTGAGTCGAGGTTGTATCTTCCTCATTATCTTCAGATATCTCTTCTAGTTGTTGAAGTTCATTGTCTCTGTTTCGATTTGTAAGTTGGACGTATTGGTTATAGCAGCACTAGTTGTTTGTGAGGATTCCAGACGTGCTTTTTCCATTTCCTTTCGATGTTCTCTTGCTTGTAATCGTCTTGTGTGTGCTATGTCAATGCTTCCTATCACCATTATTCTGCGTGTTCGTTGGTCATTTAAAAATCCTGCTCTTTGGAGGGACTTTCTTACTCTTTTCACATGAGCATCTCCTAAACTCCTTACATTTGCAGGTGCAGATGTCAAACAAAGTGCATTTTGAAGAGTTTTCAAATTCTTCAAGCTGATTTTTGTACTTAGGCTGATCCTTGCGTGACTTGTATGGCTTTAATAAGGACCTGTATTTACAGTGGCGGTTCCTCATATGGGCAATATGGGCAGCCGCACAGGGCGGCATTTGTGGAGGGGCGGCATGAGCGCCTGCAAAAAAAATAAAAATAAAAATAAGAATAAATAAATAAAGAAATAAAAAAAAAAAAAATAAAATAAAATAAATAATAAAAGATCAATAAATATATTTTTATTAATAAAAAACCATCTATTGCATTTTCCATAAACCTTCCCATAAAAGACCTAAACAATGCAAAATGCTTCCAGATTAATATTATTGGGAATAAAGGCCATACTTTAACATATGTAATGTTATTTTTCTGGGTTTGGTTAAATAGTGAAATGTATATTATTTATTACAGAACGAATCTTCACACTAAGCCACTAAGGTCTGTCAAATAACCGCAAATGGATAAGAAGAGGTCAAAGCTATCAGGTGCTCAGTTTAGAAAAAAGAGGAAAGAAGAAGAGGAGAAACGAGCAAAAGATAAAGGTATAGAGCTATGTCATCTACTCTTCACTGCTATTTTGTGATATAGCTTTCTGAGTCATTTGAAGTGTACTATTATGTATATAATTAGCCATTAACCAAGGAGGTTGTATTATTCATTTGTTTCCTATTCTAAAAGTTTAATAAATTGTGCTTAATAACATGTTAAATTAATTGTACTAGCCTATTCATGCATTGGTCTGTTATGTTCTATTTTACTATTTGCAGGGGCACTTTTGAAATATTTTGGAACACCCTCTGCACTAGCCAGGATGAGAAGCCGTCTACTTCTGCCATTATTGAGGCTGAGGAGCCATCTACCTCCTCAGCCTCACATATGTCTCCACAAATGCAGTCTGATCCTGAGGATGAAGACCCATTTGCTTCTACTTCTCCCCGGCAGGACTCTTCAGGTGAGTTTGTGTGCACATATGTCTGTGAGTGTGTGCGTGTGTGTGTATGTGTATGTGTGCATCCCTGCAAAGCATTTTGCAAACAGTTATAAATTATAATGTTATTATCACTGGGTCTGGGTTACTGGGTATGTGTGGTATTTCACCACCATAATTCCATAACACCACCACCATAACAAAGTGCTGTGAATAATGTGTTATCTAACTTAGGTGTGTATACAAATGAGTAATGCTCTTGTTCTTTCTATTAGAAATGCCTGGAGCAGAATCGCCTTCTGAGGATGAGTCTCTGTCCACCGACCCTGCTAACTGGCCTTCAGTTCTGACTGAGAGAATTCGGACACAACTGGTTTCCAGGGGACCAAGTCAAGTACCATCTGACTTCGTATTCCCTAGAAACGACAGTGACGGAAGAAGTTTTCACCATCAATACTTCAGGAAGTCATTGGTTAGTGGGGAAAATATAACCAGAAGTTGGTTGGTCTATTCTTAAAAAACAACAGCCTTTTCTGTTTCTGTTGTACATTATTTTCCAAGAGGAAAATAAATTTAACAAGTTTGGGACTCTCGGACTGGAAGCATGCAAGCTCATTGCTCACATCACATGACAACAGTTCAGAACACCTAAATTCTATGAAAATCTGGAAAGAACTGGCAGTGAGGATGAGAAAGGGGGAGACCATTGACAAGCAGGAGATGGCACTTCTGGAGGCTGAGAAGTTGAGATGGAGAGCGGTGCTGACACGTCTCACTGCTATTGTGCATTCTCTGGCAGTTAGGAATTTGGCACTAAGGGGACATACAGAAAAATTGTTCTCACCATCAAATGGCAATTTTCTGAAAGAAGTTGAACTGATGGCACAATTTGATCCTATAATGCAAGAGCACATTAACCGTGTCCAAAAAGGGACCTCCAGTCACACCAGCTACCTCGGCCACCACATACAAAACGAACTCATTGATTTGTCGAGCAGCAAGACCATTTCAGCAATGGTGAGCGACATCAAACAATCAAAGTTTTTTCAATAATTCTAGATTGCACTCCAGATATCAGCCACACTGAACAGTTGTCAGTTGTGATTCGGGTTGTGTCACTGGAGGGGAAGCCCCATATAAAGGAACATTTCATGGGGTTTTTGGAGGCAGAGGAGTCCACTGGTCAACATTTGGCATCTCTGATTCTGAAGAGAGTGGAGGAGCTAAAAGTTCCTTTCATGGACTGTAGAGGACAATCATACGACAACGGGGCCAACATGAGGGGAAAAAACAAGGGTGTTCAATCCAGGCTCCTAGAAATTAATCCCAGAGCTCTGTTTGTTCCATGTGGGGCTCATTCTCTGAATTTGCTTGTGGCCGATGCTGCTAAGGGATCTATTGATGCCACAAGTTACTTTGGCATCTTGCAGAAGCTTTACAACTTGTTTTCAGCCTCCACACAACGATGGGCCATTTTGAAAAAACATGTGAACATCACATTGAAGATGTGGTCTGATACAAGGTGGGAAAGCAAGATCAAGAGTGTGGAGCCCCTGAGATATCAGGCAGCTGCAGTGAGAGATGCACTGATCGAGGTGAGGGACCACACCAAAGACTCTGTAATAAAGGTCGAGGCTCAATCTCTGTCAGAGGAGGTTGGGTCATACCGCTTCGCCATTTGTTCAGTGGTGTGGCATGACCTGTTGTGCCAAATTCAGCATGTGAGCAAGCAGATGCAGTCTCCTAGCATGCACGTTGATGTTGCAGTAAATCTCCTAAAAAAAACAGAGAGAGGTCTCCGCAATTACAGGGCAACAGGTTTTGTGGCTGCACAAATGGCAGCCACAGATATCTGTGAACAAATGAATGTGGAGGCTGTGTTAAAACAAAAACGGCTGAGGTCCACAAAGCGGCACTTCTCCTATGAAGCATCTGATGAGCCCTTGATTGATGCTTTGAAGAAGCTGGAGGTGACATTTTTCAATGCAGTGGTTGATGCTGCAACATCAGCCATTCAGGAAAGATTTTCCACGTTGGAAATTGTGGGAGAGAAGTTTGGAGTGCTGACACATTTCCAAAATCTCACATTTGAGGAGCTGACAGAACAATGTGTGAACCTTAGT
This sequence comes from Bathynomus jamesi, assembly GCA_023014485.1. Lineage (NCBI taxonomy): Eukaryota > Metazoa > Arthropoda > Malacostraca > Isopoda > Cirolanidae > Bathynomus > Bathynomus jamesi. The sequence continues at coordinate 473,890 of JAJOZX010001536.1, read as the reverse complement.
ACTACACTACACTTTAAGGGACAATCTGACTTGGATGGCAGAGAGCTTGCACAGGAGCTGAAGAACTTGCCTGACTTGCCATCAAAGACCATATCCTTGCTTGAACTGCTGACATTTATCCATGAAAGGGAGCTCTCTGAAATATATCCAAATTTGTGGACTGCTCTCAGAATTGGTCTTACTCTTCCAGTCACTGTTGCCTAAGCAGAGAGGAGCTTTTCAAAGCTGAAGGTCATCAAATCCTACCTGAGGTCAACTATGTCACAGGAACGCCTTACCGGTCTGGCCATCATCAGTATAAATCATACAATTGCTGAGCAGATTTCATATGATGATTTAATTCATGACTTTGCATCAAGGAAGGTAAGAAGAGTCAGGCTTTAGATGGCAGTTGTGCTGTGGTACAATTTATTTTGTTTCTTGTTCAAAGTGTAGCATAATAATTACCCTCTCTTAAGTGTCTTATTCTATTTATGTGATAGAGCATTTGTACAATTTAGAAATTTGATTCTCTAGTTTATTTATGGCAGTTGTGCAATTTAATTTGTATTTTTCCTGTTCATAGTATCATAATTACATTCTCTTAAGTGAGTTATTCTATTTACGTGATGAAGGATTTGTAAAATTCAGAAAATTGAGTCTTTGTTTTGGTTCTGAAGTTCCAACAATTAGTCCAATAAAAAGTTATTTTGTGAAAGAGTTATGTCTGTCCTTTATTTTGGGGGGATTCGAATGTGTGTGTGTTGGCGAACAGGGGGGGGGGGGGGGCGCTGAAGGTGAGGTTCGCCCAGGGCGTCATGTAAGCTAGGACCGCCACTGTGTATTTATCATGGTACACTCGCATCATCTGTAAAACGCGTGTATGTGAAACTATTGGCAAAGAGGCCTTCTTCCAAATATTTTCTACCTTTTTGGAAACTGCCTCTGCTATTTCAGAAAATGAAGGCTCCTTGTTATTCATCTGCTCCTTCACTAAATGTTTTGTGAACAGGTAATCTTTCATAATGCAGTTATAAGTTGGTAGTTGCATATCACTCATCTCACAAGGTACTTCAAATATGGCACACTTCATATGTTCTCTAGTGAAATGTTTATATTTAGTATTTGATGCCATAACATTTTTAAGAAAAATTCACAATCACAAAATATCCTGTAACATCAAAACATTATATAATTAATAATATAATATATTTTATAAGTATATATAATATATTATATAAAATATAATATATTATATAAATAAACTAAAATTATATAATACATTATAACAAGCATTTTATAATAAAATCAATATTATCTCTATAAATCACTTTAAAATAAAGTTTTATAATATTCCGATCATATTAAAAAACTCTCCGATCAACTGAGCTACTAGGCCTACTACCTAAGAAGACAAGTGTTAACACACTGTTCTAATGACTCACAGAAAGAAATTCCTTCACACCAAAACCCTCCCCACAACCCTCCCCAAACCCTCCCCCACAACATTCAGTGTAGTCTCAACATGACTCAGTTACTCTAAATTGTGTTAAATTCAGCTCTCTTGTGGCAGCTGAAAATATTAAGCATATGAAAAGGCATTTTTACAAAACGAATTCCTATCATTTAAGAATCTTAATCAAACTATTAGATAATTCTAAGATAAAATTTTATAATAGGTTGACAAACCTAAAATAGAAGCATTTTTTCCTTTTTACAAAATTGTGTTAACTTTAGCCCCCTGGTGGCAGCTGAACATTTTAAACAAATGAACTCATATTTTGGCAGGCATATTTCCTCCACTCAATGCAACTTTTAATCACTATTACAACTTCATACTAGAAAAAAAGTATTTTTCGCTCCACCCTAAATTATATATATATATATACAATACCACTAAACTATGTAAGAACTCTGATCGTGGGATCACGAGTACGAAAACGAGCGAGAGGACTTTGTAATTTCTTAGATCTTTGGTGGGGTGTCCGGACAACTGCCCCCTGGACAACCGCCCCCCGGACAATTGCCCCCCGACAACCGCCCCCCGGACAATTGCCCCCGTAGGACAATCGCCCCCCATAAGTAAATAAAAATTAAATAGAAATTAAATTTACGTTTAAAAAATGGCAAGCTAAAACAATATTTAACAACATTATTGTCAATTCTTGCTTAATTTTGCTTGTAGCCTGAAAAAAAATTATATTTAAAAAGTTAGCAATATTTAACAAAAAATTTTCCAATTATTGCTTACTTATTTATAATAAAATTATGAAGTTTAGCTACTTAATTTATTTAAACAGTTGGCAAGACTTATTGAAAGGTCGTTTTGAAAGTCATAGTTGGTGGTTAGGTTAGGTTAGGTTAGGCTAGGTTAGGTTAGGTTAGGTTAGGTTAGGTTTGTTTTTTATAAATATTAATAAATTTAATTCCTATTTAATTTTTATTTACTTATGGGGGGCAATAATCCGGGGGGCGATTGTCCTACTGGTGCAGTTGTCAGGGGGGCGGTTGTCGGGGGGCAATTGTCCGGGGGGCGGTTGTCCGGGGGGCAGTTGTCCTAACACCCCTTGGTGGGGCATGTTAGCATTCTACTTTAAGATGCGGGACGAAGGTGATGCGCCAGGGCTGACTTTTGCCAGAATGAACAATTCGGGTAGTGGCATAGCGCATAACTTATCTCTACTCATATAGCTATCACATTACAATATGCGAGTAGTTTCATACGAATTTCAGGACATTAAGACTTCTACACATATTTTAATTTCACTATTCGACTAAATTTTGAGAGACGTATCATAAATTTGAGATTTATTGCCTATGGCTATGAAGATTAAAATCTTGGCAGTTTTGTTATTTTCATAATTCACAATCTCGCTAATTTTTCCTCGAACACTTGTTCATGTACATATCTATGCATATATTGGATGTGTATATTTTTGGGCACACACACACAAACACACACACACACACACAAACACACACACACACACACACAACAAAATTAACTTGAAGATTTAACTCATCTCATAAAAGCTATAAGCAAACAAAGCTGTACAGAATAGGAAGCTACTTATAATCATGTTTGCTTTAGCACAGAGGTTTCCATATTGTTTTCCTATATCTGAGACATCACTCAAGAAGTTGTTGGTGATTCGCCCAAATACTTAGCCTCTAGAAAGCCAGCATGGCCTATTACAATAAAAATACTCTTGTTTTTCGAGAAATTGTTATTTTTTCAATGAATGCAGGTCGAAAATTTATTATTGTTTAGTAAATATATTTTCTAATTCAATCTATAAATGTAATTTTCACTATGGGGCAACTATGACCGATACCAATCACTATATGTATGAACCCACACGAACCTTCTAAAATTAATTTCTTGTACTTACCCTTTTGGTTTACTTCTCATTTTGAAACGAGTATCAACCGAGATTGGTTAGAGTTTTGGTATGGATTTTCCCCAACTTCGGTTTGTGGCATTAAAAGGGCATGATGGTTCTCAGCACAAAATTAGCGGATTTTAGAAGACATTCCAGACCTTTTACAGAATAATTATTACTATATTATCGGCGTAGACATTTTATATTCGTGTTACCTATACAGTACCCAGCGTTTTACTTATTTGAAACAATTAAACCATTAATATACACCTTTAATAGTAATTTTTCTACACACACACACACACACACACACACACACACACACACACATATATATATATATATATATATATATATATATATATATATATATATATATTAGTTAGCGTGATTAATATTGCTCCCCGTAATTTTTTCGTGATTTACAGATGAAGCTATATTTTAAGAATAAATAAATCAGTCATCGCTGTGGGGTTCTGTTTGAGAAATAGGCGTGTTCCTGAGTACTAGTCATAAGTTTTTCAAATATTTTCTTTGCCAGTAGTGATGTCATAGATTGAATATCCGGCACTTAGCCCCGATAGTCAACTGTCACCAACAACCTATTGGAATCAACTTAAGCCACAGATAACCCCATTTCCGTATTTAAAATTTGACTGACTGTCTGATTACTCAATTTATTTGATCTCTCACGTCTGTCAATTTCTTCACAATTTATTATTTCATTACATTCCTAGTTAAACTATTTTGACTTAAACATGGAGAGTTATGAATTGCAACAATTAAAAAGGAAGATGCGGAGGAAGCTGGGTGCTGTTACTAAAGCCATCAACACTTTTAATAATATTACACAACCAGGCAAGGAAGATTTAGATTATCTAATTTTTAATTTGAATAAATTTAAGAGGGGTATAATATCCACTGATAAGAATATTTCAAAGTTAGTTGAACCTGAAAAGTCTGATGAACAACTTTCAGACCATTACTATGATAAGGGTCATCAGATATCATCAATTGATCAACGCATAAGGAGACTGCAGTCTCGTTTCAATGACTTAACACCAAATAAAGCTTTTTCTGATTTTAAACAAAGTAGAGCTAAACCTTCACCAAAATTTAAATGTCAGACCAAGCCCCGAGTCACAAGAATTTAGGACTATGTTACCCATTTGCTAGTACCAACATTTGATGGGACAAGGCACAAGCCCAATCCTTCATTGAAATTTGAGAATTCATTAGGTAGTAAACCTTGTATTCCTCTTGTTGATAAGTATAACTAGTTAACTAGTTTCCTTAAAGATACAGCCTATAATATGATACGCTATTTACCAGCTGCGGCTGGCTCATATGAAGTAGCTGACGATCTCTTGAAACGTGACTACATCAATAAACATGAGATTATTTGCAAATAATCTCACCTTTATTAATGTAGTCACGTTTCAAGAGGTCGTCAGCTACTTCATATGAGCCAGCCGCAGCTGGTAAATAGCGTATCATATTATAGGCTGTATCTTTAAGGAAACTAGTTAACTAGTTATACTTATCAACAAGAGGAATACAAGGTTTACTACCTAATGAATTCTCAAATTTCAATGAAGGATTGGGCTTGTGCCTTGTCCCATCAAATGTTGGTACTAGCAAATGGGTAACATAGTCCTAAATTCTTGAGACTCGGGGCTTGGTCTGACATTTAAATTTTGGTGAAGGTTTAGCTCTACTTTGTTTAAAATCAGAAAAAGCTTTATTTGGTGTTAAGTCATTGAAACGAGACTGCAGTCTCCTTATGCGTTGATCAATTGATGATATCTGATGACCCTTATCATAGTAATGGTCTGAAAGTTGTTCATCAGACTTTCCAGGTTCAACTAACTTTGAAATATTCTTATCAGTGGATATTATACCCCTCTTAAATTTATTCAAATTAAAAATTAGATAATCTAAATCTTCCTTGCCTGGTTGTGTAATATTATTAAAAGTGTTGATGGCTTTAGTAACAGCACCCAGCTTCCTCCGCATCTTCCTTTTTAATTGTTGCAATTCATCACTGTCCATGTTTAAGTCAAAATAGTTCAACTAGGAATGTAATGAAATAATAAATTGTGAAGAAATTGACAGACGTGAGAGATCAAATAAATTGAGTAATCAGACAGTCAGTCAAGTTTTAAATACGGAAATGGGGTTATCTGTGGCTTAAGTTGATTCCAATAGGTTGTTGGTGACAGTTGACTATCGGGGCTAAGTGCTGGATATTCAATCTATGACATCACTACTGGCAAAGAAAATATTTTAAAAACTTATGACTAGTACTCAGGAACACGCCTATTTCTCAAACAGAACCCCACAGCGATGACTGATTTATTTATTCTTAAAATATAGCTTCATCTGTAAATCACGAAAAAATTACGGGGAGCAATATTAATCACGCTAACTAATATATATATATATATATATATATGTGTGTGTGTGTGTGTGTGTGTGTGTGTGTGTAGAAAAATTACTATTTAAGGTGTATATTAATGGTTTAATTGTTTCAAATAAGTAAAACGCTGGGTACTGTATAAGTAACACGAATATAAAATGTCTACGCCGATAATATAGTAATAATTATTCTGTAAAAAGTATGGAATGTCTTCTAAAAATCCGCTAATTATTTGCTCAGAACCATCATGCCCTTTTAATGCCACAAACCGAAGTTGGGGAAAATCCATACCAAAACTCTAACCAATCTCGGTTGATACTCGTTTCAAAATAAGAAGTAAACCAAAAGGGTAAGTACAAGAAATTAATTTTAGAAGGTTCGTGTGGGTTCATACATATAGTGATTGGTATCGGTCATAGTTGCCCATAGTGAAAATTACATTTATTGATTGAATTAGAAAATATATTTACTAAACAATAATAAATTTTCGACCTGCATACAATGAAAAAATAACAATTTCTCGAAAAACAAGAGTATTTTTATTGTAATAGGCCATGCTGGCCTTTTAGGGGCTAAGTATTTGGGCGAATCACCAACAACTTCTTGAGTGATGTCTCAGATATAGAAAAACAATATGGAAACCTCTCTGCAAAAGCAAACATGATTATAAGTAGCTTCCTATTCTGTACAGCTTTGTTTGCTTATAGCGTTTCATAGATATGTACATGTACAAGTGTTCCAGGAAAAATTGGCGAGATTGTTAATTATGAAAATAACAAAACTGCCAAGATTTTAATCTTCATAGCCATAGGCAATAAATCTCAAATTTATGATACAGCTCTCAAAATTTAGTCGAATAGTGAAATTAAAATATGTGTAGAAGTCTTAATGTCCTGAAATTCGTATGAAACTACTTGCAAATTGTAATGTGATAACTATATGAGTAGAGATAAGTTATGCGCTATGCCACTACCCGAATTGTTCATTCTGGCAAAAGTCAGCCCCGTCGCACCACCTTAGTCCCGCATCTTAAAGTAGAATGCTAACCATGCCCCACCACGGATCTAAGAAATTACAAAGTCCTCTCGCTCGTTTTGCACTCGTGATCCCACGATCAGAGTCCTTACATAGTTTAGTGGTATTGTATATTATATATATATATATATATATATATATATATATATATATATATATATATATATATATTTGTTTACTGGTAATTTAATGTATTGCCTATTAAACTGGGGTAGTTCTTGCTGTTATCACTAATTATATATATATATATATATATATATATATGATGAATAAAACCACGAAGGGAAAAGAAACACAAAGCGGTGCTCAAGCGCTTTCGTCTAATGACATGCTCAGGAACACTGGAGTGAAAGGAGAGTTCAAGACAATATATAGGTTACAAAATAAATATATATATATATATATATATATATATACTACAAAGGTAGTAAGTATAGAAATAAAAATTGTGGGAGGAGGAAACACATTTGTACGGAAAACTGACAATTTTAGCATTTTACCCGAAATTCAACATAAATTCAAATGGCTTGTTTCCACCCAATTTTTTTATAGTTATTGTCTGAAAGGTACACAGGTCACAAAAGAATAAAGAAATAAAAAAATAAATATAAATTGGAAAAAATTACAAAATAATGCCTTAGTGGTATATAGTTCACAACCGAAATAAACAAAGAAATAAACCAACAGATAAAAACCAAAATTGTAAATGGAGTCTACAAATTCAAGTTCAAAAGGAAAGTTTACGATCAATTTAATAGATGATGCCGAAATGATATATATGTCACAAAGAAATAAAATAAAGAAATAAACCAAAAAATAAATTGAAAAATAAATTGTAAGAGAGGCACACAAATTTATAAAGGAAAAAAATTACCAAAGGTTTTTTAGTTATTGTCTGAATCATACATAGGTCACAAAAGAATAAGAAAGTACAAATAAATATAAATTGGAAAACAAAATGATGCCTAGATGATATATAAAGAACTATAAAAATATATACGACATATAATATACGAAATACAAACGCAATATATAAGGAATATATATATATATATACATAAGGGAAAAATTACTAAAGGTTTTTATAGTTATAGTTATAGTTCAACTCGATCCCGTTGCTCTGAATTCCTTCAGAATGGATTTAAAGAAAAAGGGCAGGTTGCTAAACCTCTGGTAAAAATTTGTTTTTTGTCTTTTTTTCCTTATAAATTTGTATGTTTCTCTTACAGTTTTATTTTTCAATTTATTGTTGTATGCGTATTTCTTATATTTACGTATGTGTATGTGTATGTATACATATATATATATATATATATATATATATATATATATATATATATATATATATGTGTGTGTATATATACATGTATGTGGGTATATATGTGTACATGTGTAGTTGTATGTATTTCTTATATTTTTTTGTCTTAATATATCATTGAGGCATTATTTGTAATTTTTTCCAATTTTTATTTCTTTATTCTTTTGTGACCTACGTATCTTTCAGACAATAACTATAAAAGCCTTTGGTAATTTTTCCCTTATGTATATATATATATATTCCTTATATATTGCGTTTATATTTCGTATATTAATTATATGTCGCATATATTTTTATAGTTCTTTATATATCATCTAGGCATCATTTTGTTTTCCAATTTATATTTATTTGTACTTTTATATTCTTTTGTGACCTATTTATGATTCAGACAATAACTAAAAAACCTTTGGTAATTTTTTTCTCTTATAAATTTGTGTGCCTCTTACAATTTATTTTTCAAGTTATTTTTTGGTTTATTTCTTTATTCTATTTCTTTGTGACATATAAATCATTTTGTCATCATCATTTAAATTGATTGTAAACTTTCCTTTTGAACTTGAATTTGTAGACTCCACTTACAATTTTTGTTTTTATCTGTTGGTTTATTTCTTTATGTTTATTTCTGTTGTGAACTATATACCATTAAGGCATTATTTTGTAATTTTTTCCAATTTATATTTATTTTTTATTTATTTATTCTTATGTGACCTGTGTACCTTTCAGACAATAACTATAAAAAAATTGGGTGGAAACAAGCCATTTGAATTTATGTTGAATTTCGGGTAAAGTGCTAAAATTGTCAGTTTTCCGTACAAATGTGTTTGCTCCTCCCACAATTTTTATTTCTATACTATATATATATATATATATATATATATGTATATATATATATATATATATATATATATATACTTTTGTAACCTATATATTGTCTTGAACTCTCCTTTCACTCCAGTGTTCCTGAAGATGTCATTAGACGAAAGCGCTTGAGCACCACTTTTTGTTTCTTTTCCCTTTGTGGTTTTATTCATCATAAATATTTTTCACATGTCACTTTCGTGAAATAATATTTCATATATATATATATATATATATATATATATATATATATATATATATATATGCTACGATGTCATATACATGAATTTCAATAAAGTTTTCGACAAATGCGACCATTGTATAATAGTATGTGAAGTGAAACATATGGGTATGATAGGCAAAACGGTAAATTGGGTCTACAACTTCCTCAAAGGGCGCCTACGGGTGTCAAAATTCAAGGTATATCATCATCGGAGTCAGAAGTAGGTAGTTAATTATCCTTAGGTACAGTACTGGTACCCCTACTGTTCATTATCATGCTAAGAGATACACATTGAAGTAATCAGCAACAGTATAGTGCCGTCGTATGCATTCGAAACAGAAATCGGCGGGAAAATCAGTGTTGCATATGAGGTGTATGTGTTGCAGAGGGTCACAAGTGAAATATACAATTGGTCAGAAGACAACCACAACATGACATTTAACATCGTGAAATTTCACTTCTTGAGATATGATAGAAATGAGGAGCTTTGTCAATATATATCAACCAAAGCGTTGAAAGCTCTGTTTTAACCACCGAGTATAGCAATTTAGCTTGAAGTGATATGGTAATAAATAATTAATAGCTGTTTAGATTGTTTTAAGAAAATGTTGGATGTGTTCATGAATGAGAGTTTATAAATTGCTTAATCCGTGTCAAATTATGTAATTTATACGTTTTTGGTGGTAAGTTTTGTTAGGTTGTTTAGTTTTCATGTGGAAGATGCCACAAGTTAATAAGTGTGACCTTGTATTTATTTCATTGAGTGAATGATGTATTATAACCAGACAACGTCACAGTAGCTTCAACGTTGGAGCAAATATCTGTATAAAAACTGTGCTTTGTGTAGAGTTAAATCATGTGAAATCTTACATATGGCTTTCCCCGTCCAACTGTTCCCAAAAGTGTTGCACATAAACGCAAAATTGAGATGAATAAACTTATAAAAATTTTATTATTAGAAATTTATTTCAGCAAATATGAGAACATTAATGAATAATTGACTTAGAACATAGTAGCGTGCATGATTGTAAAATATATATATATATATATATATATATATATATTCGTAAGCTATGGATTTCATGATATAAAGACGTCTGACTGTAGCTCTACTTACACTACATCCGTCATTATTGTACTATTTTCTAATAACTCCATTTATATCCTTAGTATTTTAGCTGTCAAATGTAATCTAGTGTCAGTTCGTATTATTAATATTTGTCACATCACTCACATGAGCTATGGTGTTACCCCACTGTACAAATGCACATATTCCTCAGATCATAACATTGTTCAACAAAGTTTTTCTCCATTTGATAAATATGGGTGATTCTTATGTTGTTTTTTACGCTGATTACAAAATGAGAACACGCTTTTCTATTACCCACAGATTTTGAGGGAAATGCAAATTAAAACCCTTTGAGATCGAGATGTCATTCCACAGTTTGCTTCATAATACGATATTTATTGTTAGTCATTTACTTTGTATAAAATCTTTATATTATGCATATTTTATATTTACATGATTATATATATACATACACACACACACACACACACAGTATTATATATATATATATATATACACACACTATATATATATATATATATATATATATAGAGAGAGAGAGAGAGGGGGGGGGGAGGGGCGACAAGCTTAACCTTCGTGAAATGAGGAATCATCCAACGGAACACTAAAAAGATTAGGCGGTGGATATATATATGTGTGTGTGTGTGTGTGTGTGTGTGTGGTGCGTGTGTGTACACACACACATATATATATATATATATATATATATATATATGCCCTTTCCTGAAAGAATCTGTGTGTGTGTGTGTGTCTGTGTGTGTGTGTGTGTGTGTGTTTCCCTTCAACAATACATACCAAATTAAAAATTTGGATTTCTTTCAATCTTTTTTTCCTTTTCGGTTTCCGTACTAAGATTTAACAACAATAAGAAAGTGAAGCTGTGTAGCAACATTTTATTGTATTGTAGGCCTAATACTAATACTGTACTTAAAATGAACTAGATTTTCAGTAACAACACCTGGACAGATGAGTTGATTGCTCGAACCTGTGGATGGAATCAAAATCTTCATAGAAAGCCATAACTCCTACCGCTGATTCACTAGATATACAAGGTGTCCCAAAAGTCCCTATCTATTTAGTTGAAATAGGCTGAATTTCAAATAAATGTCACACTGACCTGAATACAGGTGTATTTCTATACAAATTACAAGTATTACACCATTAAAATCTTTAATTAGCAGTTTCCACATGTGCTCCATCTGTATCTCTGCAAATCTCAAAGCGGTCAGCTGCATTGCGGAACACATTTCCGAGCATTTCAAGGGTTATTTTCTCAACTGCTTGCCTTTAGACCTCTGATTTAATGAAACCCCAAGCAAAGAAATCCAATGGGGTCAAATCCGGAGATCACGCTGCCCAGGGCCTAAATTCAAGAATTGCTTTATCTGTCGGTCCAGGCTTATGAAACCTTCTTTAGAATCGGTCTCTAATTTCACATTTCGTTCCTCTGATGCGACATGTTACTATCATAACGCGTTCATGCACATTCATCACCAATGATATGGAACTGAAAAAATTAATTAAAAATTTAAAAATAATTAAAATAGAAATCTAATGCACGATTTGTCTAGAAAGGTGCGTGCAATCATGTCATTAAAACATTCATTTGAAATTCAGCCTATTTCAACAAAATAGATAGGGACTTTTGGGACACCCTGTATAATACAGATAATCAAACGTATTCTAAACTAAAATTATTTACAAAATAAGTATTACAGTTTCTGCTCTTACAATAGCACGTCGCTAGTAGGCAGTAAAATGGCTAAATGTAAAAATATCCCAAAAGTATGTCCTCGTCAACCTAGTTACAAAGTATATATATATACTTCTTGGTAAACAAATTTATCACAAGGATGGCTTTTGAAGTGTCTTGTCAACTGTTGTGGTAAATATTGGAAATTAGCTAATTTAATTAGCTGGATGGATTCATGAAAGAAAGATGTATTTTATTACTTGAAATGAATAATTATGCAGGAAAGGGGCTTAAACACTTCCTGTCCTCTGGATGAATAATGCCGACATCCTATGAAAAATGAAAAGAATGGAATATTACGAGAATAAAAAAATAGGAAGCTGCTAACAGACGCTAAATTAGAGAAGTAATAATTGAAGAAATGTTAATAGGTGTTAGTCATGACGAAATAGAAAGATTGATAATAAAAGTTTCTCTACGATTCAGATACATGTAGAGAGAGAGAGAGAGAGAGAGAGAGAATCTCTGTTAAAAATGGTATACCCTGAGAAAATCAACAGCCGGTTTTCTTTCAGGCGGATATGTTAAAAAATTAGTATTTTAGCACAAACTTAGCTATCTTTTTATTGCGTTTTATATATACACACTGCTGCACAGTGTGAGTGTGTATTAGTGTGGACCAAAAAAATGAAGGTTTAAAAATCTTTGTTCCACATGAGTAATGTTATTCCTTTTGCTTACCTTAATCAAATTACAAAAGTTGAAACCTCTACGTCAAGTTTTAGGGGTCCCGAGAAAATTGCACTTTTCCTTTTAATGCTGAAAAAATTAGTTTTTCCTCATTTTCATAAGTTCTGCTTTATTTTTTGTTGGAAATTCTTTACGATTCTTGAAAACTGTTTTGAGCAGGTACTGTTTGTCCTCTTCTTTAGTTGTCACTGCTTGATTAAATTTTTCAATCAATGCAACACCCCGCTCAGCTGTGTCATTTGTCACTCTAAGGGCACGAACTCTAGCACAGCCTCTTTGGTACTCAGGATCTATTCCTCATGTTGATGCAGAATTTTCAGTGAAGAGAGAATTGAGATGTAGAGCATCAAAAAGAGATTTAGTCCTTGAAGTAACAAAATCAGAAATCCTTTTTTCTTTAAAAGAAGCTTGGGTTACCTTTGCTTCTAAACGTTTCAGTCCCTTATTTCTTGGAGGCATTTTGATATTATTTCGCATTTGCTCCTTTTCTTCAAGGGTTATGCTTTTGTCAAAGAAGCTTAATCCAACAAGTGTTTCTGAGAGGTACCACAGATGTCGTTTAATGGCATTTTGGGCTTGCTTGATAACACTTGATATCAAAGAATTTTCCTCCATTATTGCAAGATCTTGCAAAAATTTAAGATCAACATTTGGGGCTTCCTCTGGTTGAGAAGCTTTTGCCCAAGATTTTGCGTATACCAATGCAACAAATAAACAAATTTCTGTTATTGCATCAAGTTCTTTTTAGTCATCTTAAATTGATTTTGGAGAAGAAAAAGCTTAAATGCATAAATTCCTTTTGCCATCCATCTTGCATGATGGTACGCTCCAGGTCTCTTCAAGGGAGTATTAGAAATGCTTTCTTCTCCAAAAAACAAGAGAACAAGTTGAAAAAATTCTTTATAATCATCTCTTGGCTGTTTAGAGTTGAGTGCCTCCTTCATGATTAAGACTGTTTGATTTTTAAATCTTGAACTCTTTCAATTATTCTGCAGCTTTGGGAATCAAGAGCAGTTGTGATTTGAGAATGATCCATAAAATCCATTGAGTTTTGAATCCTTTTGAAGATTGGAATATCAGGTTCAGAGGAATGGCCCATAGAAGTCCGGAAGACTTGAGATAGGACAATCTCATAAATATGGTGTCTGCAGGCTAAATATAAAAGCTCTTTTCCAAGTTCTTGTTCAATTTTAGTGCAAGCTCCAGCATGGATTCCGGTATTGGATGCTGTTGTGTCAAATGACAGCCCAATAATTCTCTGGGTCATATCATGTTCTTGCAGGAGAGAAATGCAAACACGAGCCATCTCCGTACCCGTGCCAGCAGTGACTTTAGGAATTCCCAGCAATTTCTCTTCACCATTCCCACTGACTAACACTGCAATCCTTTCCGTTCTTCCTTCGCCTGCAAGAAAAAGTTAAAATATATAATTTATATATAATTTATATATATTTATTTTTAATATTTTATTTTATATATATTATATTATATATTTAATATTTTATTTTATATTTAATATATTTATATATATTATAATTTATATATATATAATATATAATTTTAAATTAAACGAGTTATTTTAAATTAAACTTGACTTATTTTAAATTAAACTTGATTTATTTTAAATTAAACTTGATTTATTTTAAATTAAACTTGATTTATTTTAATTTGAAGGTAAAATGGTGTAGATTGTGAAAACTAGCTTCAGACAGTGAAATGTAACCTAATTAAATAGAAATTTAGCTATCAAAATGTTTAATTAAAACCAACCAGATAATAACACATTGCCTAGGTGTGAAAACCAGACCCACAACTAAGTTTTTCACCTGAGAGATAAAATATAAATATGCTAAATTAATCAGACAAAAAAACTAACCTGATATCTCTGGGAGCATTTTTCCATCCCATTGAAGAACTAAAGGCTCTCCAGGACAAAATGCTTGCTCTTGATATTCTGTTGCTATTTCTTTGCGTAACTTTTGACGAGTTCGAAGCATAGTAGATTTTGACACTGTAATGTTTTCCAAATTATGGCCCAAAGACTGAGCAACAACAGCATAAGACATAGCTGCATCTCGATTGGAAAGATTCATTCTATCATAGGCTGCTACAACATTTTTATCAATAGGCTTTGACTTTTTAGGAGCCAACATTTTCTTTTTTAAATTGCTCTTCAGAGGGACCTTGAAAATTCATTTCAAGGTTGTCGTCATTAGTTGATGGTGATGATGATGATGACGATGTGAAATCATCTCTATTGGCAGGCAAGAATGATCTTTTAGATCGCTTCTGCTCTTTGAGGGCTCTTTCACACTCTAATTCTTCACGATGAAGCCTTCTTTTCTCTCTTTTTGCAAGAATTTGGTCTACTGTACCCATGCTACTTTATGTAGGATATTCTTGCTGGCTTAAGTAGAAAAGCTTGTCTTCTTCATTTGACATCATCAAAAGGGCATTAGAGTGACCAATATCAAGAATTTCAGCCTTAATTTCATCTTTAAACATAGCTTCTTCAATACGGCATTTTTCCTCGGGCCTTTTTCTGTTTTTCATCAATTTATCATAACAGCTTATTAAAGAGTCAATCTTTCGGATGGCACTGTCTCTACGCATTGTGGGAATCCTGGCTTTCTCCCAGTAGGTCATCACTTCATCTAAGCAAAGATTAATGGATCTTCTTCGTCCCAATTTTTCCTCTTTTTGATGGAAGAAATATGTTTGCAAAACTTGCAGTTTTGTAGGTAAGCGGCAACAAAGTATATCTTTATTTAAATGGCCAATGAGCCAAACTAGTTTTAGAACGAGTAGCCATTTTTAGTTTAAAAAATTAAATTTCTGAAATAGTAAAATAAACCAGTTAAATTAGGAGATAAAAAGGATAACTAAAAGGTTCAAGCCAATTAGGCAAAGCCTTTAATTTAGAGTTGACCAATTAAGGATAATATATTTTATCCAAAATTTTTGTTTTCCTTATTAATAATTTTCTCTGAAATAATGATCTAAGATTGTTTTTGTACTCTATTAACACCAAAAATTTCTTAAATAAGAAATTTTTCATAAGTTGCAACTCAAGAGTTGAGTTGATCACTGATGTTCTAAGCGCGCCTATTCATTGGAATTTTTTTATAAGTCATTAAATCTCGGGACCCCTATATATTTTCATATTTGACCAAACTTTTGCAGACATGTCTATCTGGTCCAATGGAACAAGGGCATTAATGTGGAACAAGGATTTCTTCAACTTTATAATTTACCCCCCATTTTGGTCCACACTAGTGTATATATAATATATATAATATATATATATGTGTGTGTGTGTGTGTGTGTGTGTGTGTGTGTGTGTGTGTGTATTATATACTGTTGGTAAACTTATCTGATTTGAAATAAGCCAAGAAAATAACATTATTCTTTAAGCTCAGAGATGTTGATTTTCTTATGAAATGGTAATCGAGTAAATTTTTAATTATAGACAAAGGAGGAATAAAATAAAAAGACAATTGCAATTACTGGGTTACAGAAACTAAAGGTTAATAATTTGTTGATTACTACTGTGGAAAGAAGTCATGGCGAAGATGGAAAATAAAATTTGATGTTTGTGCTTCTAAAATATAAAATTTATATAATGTGGTCTCTTTTAAAGCATATATATATATCTATATATATATATATATATATATATATATATATATATATATTCTCTATTCGAATATGCATGACTATTCTGAGTTATTGAAGATGTACTTTCATGCATAGCTTAGAACAACCGTTATAGTTCAACTGGATAATAATGTCTATAAAGGAAGATTTCGATATTTAAACTTATGAAATATAAAATGCTTGTATTCGCATTCATCCTAGTCTTTTTAAAAGGACTTTTATATATATATATATAATGTTTGTTATTCATGATGATTGTTATCACGTTACTATACGAAAGGATTACAGTATAATAGTTTCCTCTTAGATTAGATATATGAAATTAAAATTAATTTGTTTAATAGCTTTAGGATGTATTTCGTAATACAAATATTAGAACAAGGCAAAATTTGTTTACGAGTTGATTGTACTTATTTTATTTTATTTTGTGTGGTATCGTTATTAATAAATTAAGCCAAAACAATGAGATCATTATGGTGTCAATAATCCAGCAGGGTTGAAGCACCTTAAACAGAAAAAACAAACAATGATATCGTTGGTATTTGTCTTACATTACAGTTCTTATACATAAAATATATACACATGCATATAAGCAGAAGGCTGGTGTTCCAGAAATGGATCTTCTGCACGAGCCCTTCTAGCGTTTGTTTTTTGTTTGTTTTTGTATGTTTGTTCTTGTTTGTTTCATGAAAGATCACCACAGTTGGATTTTTACTCGTGAAGGAAGTAGAGGATGATGATGATCCCCCCTTCCCCCCAAAGGCGATGACGATTTTTTTTTTTTTTTAAGAACCATGAAAGACACCTCATAAAGGAGGGACCGTCATGAAGGACGGTGAAGGATCTTCATGAAGGATGGTGAGGGGGGGGGAATTTTCAAATTGATCCATTGTCTGTCTCCCTTTTAGCGGTCATCCTACTGTTCCCTGCAAAGTCGATTTAGACTGATAGATTTTTTGTCCTGTCTTCAATAAACTCGGTCATTTTGTGTGTTTATTGTTGAAGTAACCGTAAAGGTCTTCTCGTCGCTGAACCATATTTTCGACACTTCTCTGTCTGGGAATTGATCTAACAGAGCACGACATTTTTCAACTCTTTTGTTTCGTTCTCTCTCTCTCATCTTGCGAGGAATATTCTCCTATACAACCGTCGTTCTTTACGTTAATTATACTGCGTGTTTGCAGTTAGAATGTATATAATGTACGGCATGCAGGAGGTGCCCCCTTGTGGCATTGGTTTCTGCGCGTATGTAGAGGAATTACGGCATTTGATTGAGTGAGGCCCGTGGTATAATGGTTATCATATCTGACCGGCAATCGGAAGATCCCGGGTTCGATTCCCGGGTGGTTACCTCATTTTTTCATTTGTTTCGTTCTCTCTCTCTCATCTTGCGCGGAATATTCTCCTATACAAGCGTCGTTTTTTACGTTAGATATATATATATATAATCATGCGGGTTGCTTCTACAAAGCTTTAATTTAATATTTAGGAGAAATCCAATGACAAGAAGGAGAGTAAACGCCATGAAAAGTGTCTTCTTTAACGCGCAACGTTTCAAGCAATACGCTCATCTTCACGCTAAACAGTGACAAAAAATGACAATATGAAGTTAAAATCAATAAATAAATGAAACACATAAGACAAAATAATTACTATAAAACCTATTCTTAGAAGCAAAATTTAAAAAGACTAAAAGAAGAGGGTTGAATTCAAAGTTATAAAAGAAGTTTACATATAATATTTCCTTGCATATCTTTGTGTCATCTGCGAAACATAATACAATACTGTCATTGATAATTATCTGTATCAATATCTGCAATCATTATTACGAACAGCAAGGGAGCTAGTATTGTCCCTTGTGGGACAGAGCTCTCTACTTCCAATTTAAGTCCATTTACCACCACTCTTTGTGTTCTTTGCGCCAAGAAATTAAATATCCATCTTCCTAGCTTTCCAGTAATTCCTGTATTCTTAAGTTTGTGTGCTATAATTCCATGGTCACATTTATCGAAGGCTTTAGTCTATGTTTTGTCCTTGACACAGTGTTTCCAATATTTTCTCCTGGTGGTCTAATAGCTGTGACAGGCATGATCTTCCAGCCCTGGAACCATGTTGATTTGGGTTGTATAAGTTCTTTTGTTGTAGGTAGTAGGTAGTTTTGCCTCTAATTATACGTTCAAAGCACTTTATAAGGTGGGAGGTGAGAGCTACCGGCCGGTAATTCTTGGGCATTGCTCTGTTACCACCTTTAAATAAGGCGGCAATGTTCGCGTTCTTTAATAGAAGTGGAATTTGTCGTGTGTAGAGTTATTTCCTCCAGAGTAAGTATAGCGGTTTGGCAATACTCTCTACATTTCTTCAGAAACGTGGTATTCCATGTGTCTTTCCCTAGTGCCGAATCGTCTTGTATCTGCGATAGAGAGCCGTAATTGCATCTCCTTCCGAGAACTCTAAGTCCATTAATAGGTTTGTCCCAGAATTTGTCCTTGGTTGATTTGTATCAATGTCGAAAAATTCGCTTGGATTTTCTATTTCCATGTCGGACTTAGTGGTGCTAAACACAGAGATAAATTGTTCCTTTAAGCAGTTCGATCAATTTTTGGGGGTCATTTTGTGTTTGGACTCCACGGCTATCAACGGACCAATACTCTCTTTACACTGCATTTTCCTTTTCGCAAACGTGTAGAAGTATTTTGGGTTATTTTTTGTTTTCTGCTACCTTGTTTTACTCCTCGTTTGTCTTATGTATGAATGTTTGCTTTAGGTCCATTTCTATTTCGCCTACTTTTCTCTCTAGTTTGAGTCTCCTTGCATCAGTTCTGCATCTGCGGAGATGTTTTACGGTTTGCTTCCGTTGTCTAAATAGTGTCCTTATTTTTCTCTCGAGCTTGCTACTTTTTCTTTTTAGTCTCTCTGGAACATGCTTCAGTAATATGATTTGGTTTCAGTCTCCATTGTACCCAGTATTTGTTCTGGAGTCTTCTCGTGAAGTAGCAATTCCCAATTTACTTCCTTTAAATCTTTATATATATATATATATATATATATATATATATATATAGTATTTTACAACTGGTCTGCCATACTTTGAGGGTGATTTCAGGGGTGATATCAGTAAAAAAGTTAATACAACATCGGTGCTATTTCCAACCGCTGCGGAGCTATGGACGTTTTAAGGTGCACGGAAAAAAAATAAACGAGAGTATTAATCTGATGTATTTATTGTTACATCTTATGAGATACACCTTAAAAATGTTCAAATTGTCCGCCTAGGTTTTCAATGCACAGCCTTGCTCGTTCCAAACAAGAGTCCACTGCCCATTGAATCAGCAGCGGCATCCATAATCCGACGCAAGAGTTCCTCTCTCGTTTGTACTTTGGTCTTATAGACCATCTCTTTCATAACTCCCCATAAAAAGAAATGCAACGGGGTTCGGTTCCGAGATCTCGGAGGCCACGATATTGGACCAGCACGACCAATCCAACGATTCCTGTACCGCTGATTCAAGTAATACGTAACATGACCAAAATGTGGTGGCGCCCCATCGTGCTGAAGGAACATTCTGCGCCTTGTCTCCAAGGGCACGTCCTCATCAAAAGCGGCAATTTGTTCGTTAGGAAGTTCAGATAAATATCAGCAGTTAATCGTTGTTCCAAAACGAACGGGCCAATCAGCTGATCTCCAATTACACCACACCAAACATTCACCGAGAATCGATGTTGAAAGTTTCCTTCAACGATGCCGTGGGGATCAGTGGCGGTCCTAGCTTACATGACGCCCTGGGCGAACCTCACCTTCAGCGCCCCCCCCCTGTTCGCCAACACACACACATTCGAATCCCCCCAAAATAAAGGACAGACATAACTCTTTCACAAAATAACTTTTTATTGGACTAATTGTTGGAACTTCAGAACCAAAACAAAGACTCAAATTTCTGAATTTTACAAATCCTTCATCACGTAAATAGAATAACTCACTTAAGAGAATGTAATTATGATACTATGAACAGGAAAAATACAAATTAAATTGCACAACTACCATAAATAAACTAGAGAATCAAATTTCTAAATTGTACAAATGCTCTATCACATAAATAGAATAAGACACTTAAGAGAGGGTAATTATTATGCTACACTTTGAACAAGAAACAAAATAAATTGCACCACAGCACAACTGCCATCTAAAGCCTGACTCTTCTTACCTTCCTTGATGCAAAGTCATGAATTAAATCATCATATGAAATCTGCTCAGCAATTGTATGATTTATACTGATGATGGCCAGACCGGTAAGGCGTTCCTGTGACATAGTTGACCTCAGGTAGGATTTGATGAGCTTCAGCTTTGAAAAGCTCCTCTCTGCTTCAGCAACAGTGACTGGAAGAGTAAGACCAATTCTGAGAGCAGTCCACAAATTTGGATATATTTCAGAGAGCTCCCTTTCATGGATAAATGTCAGCAGTTCAAGCAAGGATATGGTCTTTGATGGCAAGTCAGGCAAGTTCTTCAGCTCCTGTGCAAGCTCTCTGCCATCCAAGTCAGATTGTCCCTTAAAGTGTAGTGTAGTACTAAGGTTCACACATTGTTCTGTCAGCTCCTCAAATGTGAGATTTTGGAAATGTGTCAGCACTCCAAACTTCTCTCCCACAATTTCCAACGTGGAAAATCTTTCCTGAATGGCTGATGTTGCAGCATCAACCACTGCATTGAAAAATGTCACCTCCAGCTTCTTCAAAGCATCAATCAAGGGCTCATCAGATGCTTCATAGGAGAAGTGCCGCTTTGTGGACCTCAGCCGTTTTTGTTTTAACACAGCCTCCACATTCATTTGTTCACAGATATCTGTGGCTGCCATTTGTGCAGCCACAAAACCTGTTGCCCTGTAATTGCGGAGACCTCTCTCTGTTTTTTTTAGGAGATTTACTGCAACATCAACGTGCATGCTAGGAGACTGCATCTGCTTGCTCACATGCTGAATTTGGCACAACAGGTCATGCCACACCACTGAACAAATGGCGAAGCGGTATGACCCAACCTCCTCTGACAGAGATTGAGCCTCGACCTTTATTACAGAGTCTTTGGTGTGGTCCCTCACCTCGATCAGTGCATCTCTCACTGCAGCTGCCTGATATCTCAGGGGCTCCACACTCTTGATCTTGCTTTCCCCCTTGTATCAGACCACATCTTCAATGTGATGTTCACATGTTTTTTCAAAATGGCCCATCGTTGTGTGGAGGCTGAAAACAAGTTGTAAAGCTTCTGCAAGATGCCAAAGTAACTTGTGGCATCAATAGATCCCTTAGCAGCATCGGCCACAAGCAAATTCAGAGAATGAGCCCCACATGGAACAAACAGAGCTCTGGGATTAATTTCTAGGAGCCTGGATTGAACACCCTTGTTTTTTCCCCTCATGTTGGCCCCGTTGTCGTATGATTGTCCTCTACAGTCCATGAAAGGAACTTTTAGCTCCTCCAGTCTCTTCAGAATCAGAGATGCCAAATGTTGACCAGTGGACTCCTCTGCCTCCAAAAACCCCATGAAATGTTCCTTTATATGGGGCTTCCCCTCCAGTGACAACCCGAATCACAACTGACAACTGTTCAGTGTGGCTGATATCTGGAGTGCAATCTAGAATTATTGAAAAAAACTTTGATTGTTTGATGTCGCTCACCATTGCTGAAATGGTCTTGCTGCTCGACAAATCAATGAGTTCGTTTTGTATGTGGTGGCCGAGGTAGCTGGTGTGACTGGAGGTCCCTTTTTGGACACGGTTAATGTGCTCTTGCATTATAGGATCAAATTGTGCCATCAGTTCAACTTCTTTCAGAAAATTGCCATTTGATGGTGAGAACAATTTTTCTGTATGTCCCCTTAGTGCCAAATTCCTAACTGCCAGAGAATGCACAATAGCAGTGAGACGTGTCAGCACCGCTCTCCATCTCAACTTCTCAGCCTCCAGAAGTGCCATCTCCTGCTTGTCAATGGTCTCCCCCTTTCTCATCCTCACTGCCAGTTCTTTCCAGATTTTCATAGAATTTAGTGTTCTGAACTGTTGTCATGTGATGTGAGCAATGAGCTTGCATGCTTCCAGTCCGAGAGTCCCAAACTTGTTAAATTTATTTTCCTCTTGGAAAATAATGTACAACAGAAACAAAAAAGGCTGTTGTTTTTTAAGGAATAGACCAACCAACTTCTGGTTATATTTTCCCCACTAACCAATGACTTCCTGAAGTATTGATGGTGGAAACTTCTTCCGTCACTGTCGTTTCTAGGGAATACAAAGTCAGATGGTACTTGACTTGGTCCCCTGGAAACCAGTTGTGTCCGAATTCTCTCAGTCAGAACTGAAGGCCAGTTAGCAGGGTCGGTGGACAGAGACTCATCCTCAGGAGGCGATTCTGCTCCAGGCATTTCTAATAGAAAGAACAAGAGCATTACTCATTAGTATACACACCTAAGTTAGATAACACATTATTCACAGCACTTTGTTATGGTGGTGGTGTTATGGAATTATGGTGGTGAAACACCACACATACCCAGTAACCCAGACCCAGTGATAATAACATTATAATTTATAACTGTTTGCAAAATGCTTTGCAGGGATGCACACACATACACATACACACACACGCCCACACTCACAGACATATGTGCACACAAACTCACCTGAAGAGTCCTGCCGGGGAGAAGTAGAAGCAAATGGGTCTTCATCCTCAGGATCAGACTGCATTTGTGGAGACATATGTGAGGCTGAGGAGGTAGATGGCTCCTCAGCCTCAATAATGGCAGAAGTAGACGGCTTCTCATCCTGGCTAGTGGCAGAGGGTGTTCCAAAATATTTCAAAAGTGCCCCTGCAAATAGTAAAATAGAACATAACAGACCAATGCATGAATAGGCTAGTACAATTAATTTAACATGTTATTAAGCACAATTTATTAAACTTTTAGAATAGGAAACAAATGAATAATACAACTCCTTGGTTAATGGCTAATTATATACATAATAGTACACTTCAAATGACTCAGAAAGCTATATCACAAAATAGCAGTGCAATATAGCAGTGAAGAGTAGATGACATAGCTCTATACCTTTATCTTTTGCTCGTTTCTCCTCTTCTTCTTTCCTCTTTTTTCTAAACTGAGCACCTGATAGCTTTGACCTCTTCTTATCCATTTGCGGTTATTTGACAGACCTTAGTGGCTTAGTGTGAAGATTCGTTCTGTAATAAATAATATACATTTCACTATTTAACCAAACCCAGAAAAATAACATTACATATGTTAAAGTATGGGCCTTTATTCCCAATAATATTAATCTGGAAGCATTTTGCATTGTTTAGGTCTTTTATGGGAAGGTTTATGGAAAATGCAATAGATGGTTTTTTATTAATAAAAATATATTTATTGATCTTTTATTTATTTTATTTTATTTTTTATTTTTATTTATTTCTTTATTTATTTATTCTTATTTTTATTTTTATTTTTTTTGCAGGCGCTCATGCCGCCCCTCCACAAATGCCGCCCTGTGCGGCTGCCCATATTGCCCATATGAGGAACCGCCACTGGTGGGGATTATCGGCGGACCACAAGTGGAAATTTCGTCTATTGTTAATTCCATCCCGAATGAATTGTGTTTCATCACTAAACAGTATACGATTAAGAATTTGGCGATTTATAAATATTCACTGACAAAATTGAACACGTTTATCGTAGTTATCCGGTTGAAGAGATTGCACACGTTGCAAATGATAGGGATACAAACCCTCATCATGTATGGTTCACCATACACGGGATGCGGATTCACCAATTCATCTAGAAATCTTTCGCACACTTGTAATTGGGCTACGTTGTACTAGGTCCAGCATGCGCTCCTCCACAGCAACGGGCCGTCGTGCTACATGTTCTTGGTTAAGTGGAACAACTGTCCCTCTTTCCTTTAATCTCTGGTGTGTGTCACTAAACACTTGCCTGTTCGATATTCGGCGGTTCGGAAAACGTCTTCGATATTCCTCAACTGCCGCTCTTTTGTTACCATCACAGAATCCATAAATGAAATGGCCATCAGCGTATTCACAGGTGTGAACTGTTGATTTATTTTGATTGTTCACCTTAGCGCAACACAGTGTCTCGTACCACAGATCAGAACCAACTGAAAGAAAAAAACTGAGGATTAGTGGTAATTTCGTTAACCGAAACTACCACCAGTGCTGCCATCTATCGAATTACACACACGTAGGGATTTGTTGTTTGCACATCTTAAAACGTCAGTAGCTCCGCAACGGTTGGAAATAGCACCTATATTTTATTAACTTTTTTACTCGATATTACCCCCGAAATCACCACCCAAAGTATGGCAGACCGGTTGTGAAACACCTTGTATATATGTAGAAATTGAATAATTCTAACATTCATTTTTGCATATAAAGTCCAAACTCGCGCGACACTCTACTGTAACTGTATATAAAATGCAAGTTTGGAAAAATAAATAAATTTAATTTTCTTTCTATTTTGTTTTTGCTAAGTAATTTATGAATTGTTATTTTTTTTAAATTACCTAATAATTTTTTAGATTAAGCTTAATCATGTAATCGTGTTAAATTCTGCAATGTTTATTTTTTATATATTCTCTCTTTGGTGTAAAAGATGAAGTCATATCTTGCCGAAACTCTAAATTAATACTTAATTTAAGTTTTAACCATTTAATTTTGCTCATATGCATGTTTAATTTTAATTCATAATAAAATGCATATTTCAATTTCCATTTTTAGTTAACTCGGTAAATCATGATAACATCAGATCTGTCAATGTACCTTCATCTTCAAATATCTTGCTCATCTTTCAATATGCTGTTAAAGCAAAAATTTACCTTTACCTTCAAATATTTTGCAAAATAATTCAGCCTATTGAGAATCAAAAACAACAGGTCAACATTAAATAATAATGATGTCACCAAGTTAATTTGTATATAAACTTGTAGTTTTTCAAATCATTATTCCGATTCTGATCTGACCTAGAGACTGAAGCATTACCTTTAATATTTTATAAGCAGTAAAATACAGTAAGAGGATACCTTTGTCTTCTTCTTTGACCCTGTCTTCTCAAGAGAACTTCTCCGATATGCTACGAGAAGAATCGAAGAACCGTCAGATAATTTAATAAGTTTTCACAGAATCCTCCGATCCGCTACAAAAAGAAATCGGAGTGTAGTATCAAAGAACTATTCTGAGTTCCTACACGGTACCAGCTCTCCCAGAGTAAGCAATCCGTTGCTGCCACCAAACCAGAACCTCCGTCAACCTCGAACCATCCAAGGCCATAGACGGAGGGTTAACATTTATACATATATATATATATATATATATATATATATAATATTTAGGAGAAATCCAATGACAAGAAGGAGAGTAAATGCCATGAAAAGTGTCTTCTTTAATGCGCAACGTTTCAAGCAATACGCTCATCTTCAGGCTAAACAGTGACAAAAAATGACAATATGAAGTTAAAATCAATAAATAAATGAAACAGAAGACAAAATAATTACTATAAAACCTATTCTTAGAAGCAAAATTTAAAAAGACTAAAAGAAGAGGGTTGAATTCAAAGTTATAAAAGAAGTTTACATATAAAAATACAAGAAATTTAAAAAGCTATTTTTAAAATTATAAATAGTAAATTTGAAATTAATACAATGGGATAATTAACACTACTAACCTTTCATTGCTGGTTCCGAGGCACAAGTAATTTAAAACAAAACAAAGGGAAAATACTATGGGTTGGGTGGTTGGAGAGTTATGAGTTGGGGGGGGGGGTTATAAAAAATTTAGAGGGACAGCTGAGGAATCAACGTTTAGAGAAGGGGTCAATGTTTTAATATAAAGGGATTCCAAAATTCTAAGTGAGTTGGGACAAGGATTACAGCCAAGAATTTTAAAATTATCCAGAGTGACATCTATTTTACATTTAATACTATGTTCCCGGATACTAGAGGCTTCTTTTTTATTAAAATTTTACCTGTTCGACAACTTATTCCCATATGCGAATAAAATCTAGCCCTGAGAGAGCGCACGGTGCTGCCAATATAAGTACCAAGGAAACACCTTGGGCAGGTAAATAAATATACAACACCGCTACGCAACGAATCAGGAGTTCGATCCCTCGCTGAGAA
Source organism: Bathynomus jamesi (assembly GCA_023014485.1). Classification (NCBI taxonomy): domain Eukaryota; kingdom Metazoa; phylum Arthropoda; class Malacostraca; order Isopoda; family Cirolanidae; genus Bathynomus; species Bathynomus jamesi. The sequence continues at coordinate 447,322 of JAJOZX010001536.1, read as the reverse complement.
AAAGCTACCCAAAGACGTTTTATTAATAAATATAATGCGAAAATCAGTATGATAAAAAAATCTTTTTAACAACTTGGTAAATTTAAGTTTAAATTCTTTATTCATGGGACCCATTTCAGGTACCAAGAAAATTTTTATATCTTTAGGCACTGAAATACAGGGAAGTTGAGGGCTATAAACATTATTTAAGAAAGATCTTATTAATTTATCTACATATTGAACAGGAAAACTATTATTGGTAAAATATGATCTTAAATTATTAAATTCATCATTAAGTAAGGTAAAACTAGAAATCAAATTATATCCTCTGAACAAGAGAGTTTTAATACACGATACTTACTCTCAGTTGTTCGTATCTGGTTCTAATCTTACTCAATTATACTGTACTGCTTGCCTAAAACCCATAAAGTTGGAACACCTCTCCGTCCTATTTTGGCTTCGTATAACTTACCTATCTTTCAATTGGCAAAATTTGTTGTTGGTCTCTTGTCACCTTTTGCGAAAAATGCGTATACTATAAATAATTCTTATGAATTTCAAAAAGATCTCCTCAGTGAGAATTTCGGTTCAAAAAAGGTTTTGTCAGTTTTGATGTAAAGTCACTTTTCACGAACGTACCTCTATCAGAAACTATTGCCATTATTTTAGATAGGGTTTTTAGCTCGGTCGATAGTTTTCATGGTTTTTCATGGTCTTATTTTAAGGAACTTTTAGAACTGGTTTTTAAGCAATGTTATTTTACTTTCAATAATAAGGTTTACCAACAAATTGACGGTGTTGGGATGGGATCACCCGTCGGACCTTTATCAGCTGACTTTTTTATGACTCATTTGGAAAGCGTAATTTTTAAACAATCTCCCACCCATTGTAAACCAATTTTTTACCGACGCTTCGTTGATGACTCGATAGCCGTTTTTGATAATGCTGTACAAGCGCAACAATTTTTTAACTTCTTAAATTCTCTGCACCCCAATATAACTTATACAATGGAAACTGAGGAAAATGGCTCCCTTCCCTTTTTAGATCTTTTAATTTCGAAAAAAGGTGATTCTATTACTACATCAGTTTATAGGAAACCCACTTTTACCGGTTTGGGCATGAATTTTTTTAGTTTTACTGATTTTAACTATAAGATGTCGTGTATTAAAACTCTCTTGTTCAGAGGATATAATTTGATTTCTAGTTTTACCTTACTTAATGATGAATTTAATAATTTAAGATCATATTTTACCAATAATAGTTTTCCTGTTCAATATGTAGATAAATTAATAAGATCTTTCTTAAATAATGTTTATAGCCCTCAACTTCCCTGTATTTCAGTGCCTTTAACTTAAACTCGAAGACTATAAATTGGGAAGCAATCAGATCGCACATGGCCCAAATAGAATGGAGAACAATTTTCGAGAATAAAACAACGGAAGAAATGCTAACAACTTTGGAGGAAAAAACGCTGAGAATTTTAGAAAAATATGCTCCGAAATCACAGCCAAAAGGAAAGAGGAGCTGGCTAGAAAGGCAAAAGAGAAGACTATTCCGCAAAAGAAGAGAGTGGAGGCGAAGTTAGGAAACTGCGGAGATAATGGCAGGAAAATATAAAAGAAAAACTGGAGGGTATCGATAGGGAAATACAAGCCCTGATTAAGGACCATACAGAGAGGGAAGAGGAAAAGGCGGTAGAAGCAATAAAGGAAAATCCAAAATACTTCTATAGCTATGCAAAAAGGAAAACAAAAACGCGCGCCGCTATTGGGCCCTTAAGGACGGGAAATAATGAACTAACCGACGATCCAAAAGAAATATCTGATACATTGAGAGCTCAATATGAATCAGTTTTCAGTACCCCAAAAAGTGACAAAGCGATACCTGACATAAATGCATTCTTTGAAGAGGAATTGCAAGGAGAGTATATAACAGACTTTGAGTTTACACCAGAAGATGTAGCGAGAGCTATAGAACAAATGAAACTACATTCAGCTGCAGGTCCGGACAATTGGAACGCATTATTGATTAAAAACTGTAAAAATGAAATAGCTACACCTTTATACTGGATATGGAGAAGATCCCTAGACACTGGGGAAATACCGAGCATCTTGAAAAGAGCAAACATTGTCCCTGTATATAAAGGAGGGGACAGATCTCAAGCAAAGAACTATAGACCAGTGTCATTGACGTCCCACCTCACCAAAGTATTTGAAAGAATAGTTAGACAGAAAATTTATGATTTCCTGGAGACACGGGAAAGATTCAACGAAAATCAGCATGGATTCCGATCAGGTAGATCATGCCTATCACAACTAATAGAGCACTACAACAATATCTTAGATGCATTGGAAGGCAATGACAACTACGATGTTATATACACAGATTTTGCTAAAGCTTTCGATAAATGTGACCATGGTATAATAGGACATAAAATTAAAGACATGGGAATAACAGGCACAGTGGAAAATGGATCTACAACTTCCTTAGTGATCGTCTGCAGGTCGTCAAAATTCAAGGTATTCATCATCAGAATCAGAAGTACGCAGCTCAGTACCACAAGGGACAGTACTAGCCCCACTCCTGTTCATTATCATGCTAACAGACATAGACAGCGGAGTAAACAGCAATAGTATAGTAACATCCTTTGCAGACGATACAAAGATCAGCAGAAAAATCAGCGATGTACATGACGTGGAGGCCTTGCAGAGGGACACGAACAAAATATACAAATGGTCAGAAGACAACAACATGTCATTCAACGCCGAGAAATTTCAGCTCTTGAGATATGGTAGAAAAGAAGAACTTAAACAGACTGCATATTATGCTCCAGATAGACAGGAAATTCAGAGAAGCATGAAAGCGATTGATCTCGGGATAATAATGACAGATGATGCGAAATTCGAAACACAAAATCAGATAGCGATAAATAAAGCAAAAAGAGTCGCCGGACAGGTTCTAAGAACGTTCAAGAGAAGGGACAGGACAGTAATGATTCCCCTGCTAAAAACACTGATTATACCAAAACTTGAATACTTCTCAGTTTTGACGTCCCCATATAAAAAGGAAGAAACTAATAAACTAGAAGAAACGCAAAGGCATTTCACAGCCAAGATTGATGGCTGCAAAGAACTCAACTACTGGGAAAGACTACGTAAACTAAATCTGTACTCACTGGAAAGAAGAAGAGAGAGGTACATCATAATCTACATATGGAAAATGATCGAAAAACTGGTACCAAACCTAAAACTAAACCCAATTACCATTCAAACAACACTGGAAAATAGGAAAGGCAGAATGTGTAGTGTTCCCAAATTAAAAGCACGACAAGGGACCTCCTTAACCCTGAAGGAAAATAGCTTGGTTGTCAGGGGGCCAAGACTTTTCAACCAGCTTCCTAAGGACCTCAGAAACGAAACGGGGGTCAAAGTTGAAGTCTTCAAGAAAAGACTGGATGCCTGGCTCAGGACAGTACCAGATGAGCCGGGCGTGCCTGGCTATGTACGGTGGAGAGCGCAAGAAAGTAACTCGCTCCTCCACCAGGCCAGACCTAGAGGCGGGGCCACCAGCTTGACCTCCGTGTGAAGAGAGACCAACACACGAAACAACATAAGGTTCATAAGGTAAAGATATAAAATATTTCTTGGTACCTGAAATGGGTCCCATGAATAAAGAATTTAAACTTAAATTTACCAAGTTGTTAAAAAGATTTTTTTATCATACTGATTTTCGCATTATATTTATTAATAAAACGTCTTTGGGTAGCTTTTTCTCAGCGAGGGATCGAACTCCTGATTCGTTGCGTAGCGGTGTTGTATATTTATTTACCTGCCCAAGGTGTTTCCTTGGTACTTATATTGGCAGCACCGTGCGCTCTCTCAGGGCTAGATTTTATTCGCATATGGGAATAAGTTGTCGAACAGGTAAAATTTTAAATAAAAAAGAAGCCTCTAGTATCCGGGAACATAGTATTAAATGTAAAATAGATGTCACTCTGGATAATTTTAAAATTCTTGGCTGTAATCCTTGTCCCAACTCACTTAGAATTTTGGAATCCCTTTATATTAAAACATTGACCCCTTCTCTAAACGTTGATTCCTCAGCTGTCCCTCTAAATTTTTTATAATCCCCCCTCCCCAACTCATAACTCTCCAACCACCCAACCCATAGTATTTTCCCTTTGTTTTGTTTTAAATTACTTGTGCCTCGGAACCAGCAATGAAAGGTTAGTAGTGTTAATTATCCCATTGTATTAATTTCAAATTTACTATTTATAATTTTAAAAATAGCTTTTTAAATTTCTTGTATTTTTTGAACGAAGGTGACATAGAAAAATTACAAAACGACATTGAAACATTATTCCAGTGGACAGAAGACAACAATATGAAGTTTAACGAAGAAAAATTCCAACTTCTAAGATATAGTAATAACAAGGAGCTACAGAATAAAGGGTACAAAACTCTGCAAGCCAAACAGATAACACCAAATCCACAAGTCAGGGATTTTGGAGTAATAATGTCGTCGGATGCAGAATTCAGAGAGCACTATAACATCAAAATTACAACGGCTAGAAAAATAATGTGAATCATCTGGAGGAGCTTCCGCAGCAGAAAAGCAAACATCATGCTCAAATTATGCCTAGTCCTACCAATAATTGAGTGTTGCTCAGTACTCACAAGCCCATACAGAAAACGAGACATTGCGAACATTGAAGTTATACAAAACACTTTTACGTCTAAGACAGAGGAAACGGAAGGTGAAGACTACTGGTCTCGACTACAATCCCTGAAACTCTTCTCTCTCGAAAGAAGGCGCGAGCGGTACACAATAATATACATGTGGAAAATACTTAAGGGGTCTGTCCCTAACCTTAAAAATGAAATAGAAACAAACTGGAATGAGAGAAGAGGCAGATTTTGTACTGTCCCTGCTGCGGTGGGACAAGGGGCCATGAAAACGAGGATGGAAAATACCCTCAAAATACGAGGCCCAAAGCTTTTCAATGCCCTACCAAAAGAAGTGAGGAATCTCTAGCACACTGACCTGAATAACTTCAAGAACCAGCTGGACAGATTCCTGTGCAAAGTCCCTGACCAGCCATGCGTGGCTGGCTACGAGAGCAGGAGATCAGACAGCAAATCCCTCCTTCACCAAATCCCGCAAATGAGGCGGGACGCTGCAGAGTAGTAGACTGCAGGTCGATCCTGAACCGTCGTTCGAACTCACAAAAAACGTTGAAACGAAACGTTGATATATATATATATATATATATATATATATATATATATATATATATATATATACACTCGTATATGGCGCCAATGCGAAGGAACATTTCTACAAAACTCTCTCAATATATTTTAACGTCTCATGGCCGAGTAGGTAACGTGGCGGCTCGCAAAATTCAAATCTTCAGTGGCATTGGTTCGAATCTCACCGAGGTAAGGTAAACTTATTTCCAATGTGTTGACTCTTGAAACTTAAGTGCCTGTTAGTATGTTGTTCCTGATTAACAAAATTAATATGCATGTAATTACACTACATTTATGAAAAAACTGAAATGGTATTCAATTGACATCTCTTCCAAAAGATGGTGCCACCAACTTCGATTAAATTATTTTCAAGGAATCAATCCTCGAAAAGTATTTCATCAAGCATCAAAGTTTGATGAAAATACTGTTATCACCTGAAGGCACTTGTTCGATGAAAGAATTTCCCACAACTGCATGAAAATTCTAGCTTCAGTGTACATGTTAAAAGCTGCCACTATATATATATATATAATTTTTTTTAAATTTGAATTTTTAGTGTCAAATGTTTTGTTATTCTTGTCCTGTTCTTTTAACGGTTTATTATTATGCACACCAAAAATATTTGCTTTTTTGGAGGACGTATTTTTCAGACTAGTTTTGTAAATATGTACCCTGAGACAATTACCCGACCATATTCTTATATGACATCCAAACCTTGCCCAAACACGATGCATATATCTTTGGTTTACAACAACATAACAAATTTTTTGGTCTTACCTTAAATTTCCGTTTGCATCCTAACTCTTGGCCTTAGTCAGTATGAGAAATTTGGCAGAAGTAGTATACCAGCTTGAAATGGATCACAGTGACTCCAAATCTCATGTACAATGGGACAAGTGATGTCCGTATTCACTTAGTCAAACTATTTATCTGAAGGGGACTCACCACATTTGTAATTAGCAACTTATGATAGCTTGAAAGGTAACATATATCTGGTCATCTGACTCATCTCTGCCAAACTTCTCAATTTGGGCTTCAACTTACAATCTATTTAATTAGGTCTAAATTTCTCAAATATTGTCTGCCCTTCCTCTATGGGCCTAGTGTTTTATTTTTTTATACATTTTTTTTGCCCATTTCAGAGGTTTAATTAGTTTGATGCTAATTAAATCTACTAGTCTGGTAGACCAGTATAACCTTCAGAAGGTCATACTAGTCTACCAGACTTTACCATTTATCTGGTTCACATGTGATAATTTTATATTGGTTAGTCGTTTCCCACGTGACCAATTTTTGGCTAATCAGGATCTTTGTGACACGTTCCAAGGAGATAGTCTCGGCGAAACTCAATAAATACCATGTATCTTAACCAACTTCTGTTCTTACATGTGAATTCGTTGCCCTTGCCAAGTTCATTTGCTAGATGACCCATATCTATTTCTTTAACCTCTAATTAACTTAAAGCTCACCTTATCATGTACCCAAATAGCACCTCCAATTGTGTGGCGCAACGACTCAATTCCATGGCAGAATGAAGGAAATCTTTTCTTTTTGTGTCATGCCCCAATCAATTTTTACATACATCAAATTTCATGCTACAATTCACCAAATCTACTTTTCACACACTTCACCGAGTTTGACATGGTATATATGTTATAAAAGAGTCGTGTTTGTAATTGTGTATTACGCATGTCCTCCATGGTGGCGGAGGGGACCTACAATTTTACGTGGGTTCCGAATCACAAAGACCTTAATTTTACTGCCTTAAACTATACCTAATCTATCAACATATACAGCTAATCAATTTTTAAATATGTTTATAGACGTGCTACTAATTACTTCTACCAGCAAACTATTCCAACTATTTACTCTATGCGTAAAAGAGTTTTTGGCAACTGCTGTCTCGAACCTTCCACTAGTCAGCTTACACCCATTATTTCTAGTTCTACTAAATTGTGCTATTTCGAAAAAGTTATCTCTATTTACGTTATGGAACCCATTCATAATTTTAAAAACCTGGATTAGATCACCCCCTAGCCTCCTAGTCTCGAGTGTAGTCAATTTTAACCTATCCTTGTACGACTTTGACCTAAGCGACGGAATCATCTTAGTTGCTCGTCTTTGAACTCTTTCGATTTTGCCTATATCCTTGCGCATATGCCGATTCCGAAATTGGATAGCGTACTCCAAATAGGGTCTAACTAGTGATTTATAAAGAGGGACAATAATATCGCACGATTTGTACTCAAAATTTCTAGTTATATAACCTAGCACTTTGTTCGCCTTATTGAGCGCTGCTGTACTTTGTCTCGCTACTTTTAAATCACCAGTGACTATAATTCCTAAATCTTTTTCCTGTTCTACGCTTGCCAACTCCTTCCTGATCATACTATACGAGAAATTACCGTTACGCGAACCTATATGTAAAGTTTTGCACTTATCGACGTTAAATCTCATTTGCCATGTGCCGACCAATCTACGATTTTATTCAGATCTTCCTGGATTTTACCTCTATCTTCGTCATTTATCGCCCTACCGCCCAACTTCGTGTCATCCGAAAAACTTTGAAACTGTACTGACTAGGCCGGCATGTACATCGTTAATATATATAAAAAAGCAATGGTCCCAGTACAGAACCCTGAGTAACGCCGCTCGCTACATTAGTCCAAGACGACTCCGCTCCATCAACGACCACCCTCTGTTTCCTACCTCGTAACAACTCTTCCATCCAATTTATTACTACACCCCTGTTTCCATGAACCTTAGATTTTCCAACGAGTCTTTTGTGCGGTACGGTATCGAAGGCTTTTTGAAAATCTAAATATACTACATTTACCGCCCGATGACTATTGTAAACTTCAACCACACTTTGAAAAAATTCTAAAAGATTAGTTAAGCAAGATTTGTTTCGCCTAAAACCGTGCTGCGTATTTCTAATCAATATACTGTATGGGTGTATTAGGCGCTTTAACATGTAATGAATACGCAAACAAACAAAAATCTTTTATACTTCTATAATAAGAATTTCTTACAACATAGTTATACACGAGATGTTTATGAAAGAATAAAACATACTGTAAACACAGTTAATGAAGAGCATAAACATTATAGAAAAAAGTTGTGGAATTTGTTTGGAAATATTAGGTAAGTATAAGAGTATCTGGAGATCTTGCAAATCCAGTATAAAAGCAAATTAACATTATATAAGCTTACGTTTTAAAATGAAATAATATCAGTTTTAAGTAAAAATTACATATCCGTATGACAACACTTGCCCCGGGTATTCAATCTCAAGCATTCTACATACAAATATATAACATACATCCCCAGCGCTGGCTCTTCCATTACGCAGATCATGCAGTGTGCGTGGGGCCCCACGAGGCGGGAGAACACCCAGCGAACGGTATAAAAAAATTAATTAATGATTGACAGAAATTTAAAAAAAAGGCAAAATTTTAATTTTTTTTAAACTCTTCCAGCGCCATTCATTTTATTTCCATGTAAACTCTAGTAATTTTTTTGTTAAAATCATAAAAATTAAAATGTAAAGAAGCTCCTAATGTGTGCCATCAGATCTGCCATCTCAGAAGATGACTGCACTGGAATTGCTGACTTACATACACGAGAAGCAGCTGATAGAGTTATATCGAAACCTATGCATTGCTCTCAGAATTGCAGTCACTCTTCCAGTGATCGTAGCCACAGCTGAAAGGAGCTTCTTCAAGTTAAGCTAATTAAAACGTACCTCAGGTCAACAATGGCACAGGAACGTCTGAGTGGGCTTGCCATCATGAGCATCAATCGGGAGGTAGGCCGGAAGCTGTCCTATGATGATATTATTGATGAATTTGCAATAAAAAAAGCCAGGAGAGGAAGGTTTTGAATGTACGAGGACCACTCAATATATTTTGCCCCACCTTTTTTTTCTTTCCAAATTTCCTTGTAAGTTCCAGAAATTTTGTATACAAGTAGTTATATACCTTTTTTACAAGTTTTTATTTTTCCACATAGTAGTCTCCATCCTTTTCTAAGGCTTTTCTCCACCTCGAAACAAGGGCCTTTATTCCTTGCTGGTAAAAGTCCGCTGGGTTCTGCTGGAGCTACTTCTTAACCTCCTCAACAACCTCATCGTCACTCTGAAACTTCCATCCACGAATAGCATCCTTCATTAGCCCAAACAAATGGAAGTCTAAAGGTGTCAGATCCGGGCTGTATGGGGGGTGGGGTAACACAGTCAAGCGCATTTTTGTGATGGCCTCTCTTGTTTGCAAATTGTTGTGTGGTTTTGCGTTATTGTGCAAAAGAAGGACGTCTTCCAGTTTTCTCTCCAGTCGAACTCGCTTTATTCGTCTCTGGAGTCTCTGTAGGGTAGCAATATATGCCTCTGAGTTGATTGGTTGTCCTTTCTTCATAATATCCACCAGTATCATCCCTATCATGTTTCAAAAGATGGTGGCCATAACCTTTCGTGCAGAGGGAGCCATTTTTAACTTTTTCTTGCGTGGGGAGTCTGCATGATGCCACTCCATGGATTGGCGTTTTGTTTCAGGTTCAAAGTGGTGTACCCAAGTCTCATCCCCAGTCACAATTCGTGAAAGGAAGTCATCCCCTTCTGTCTCGTATCGAACCAACGACTCAGAAGCAATTTCTTTTCTTTGGTCTTTGTGATCTTCAGTCAGTTCGCGAGGAACAAACCGTGAACACACTTTTGAGTATCCCAGTTGCTGAATTATTGTATTCACATTTCCTTCACTAATTCCTAGCTCCAGTGATAGCTTCTTGTATGTGACGCTCCGATTTGATCGAATGATGCTGTTAGCACGTTGCACAATGTGAGATGTGACAGCCGATGCCGGGCGACCGCTGCGTGGCTCATCATCGAGGCTGGCTCTCCCTCTCTCCGATGATCTCACACGTTTAGACCAGCGTCCAACTGTGCTTCGAAAGCCTTCGATCAATAGCAGCATCTCTGTAAACGTTTTGTAGACGTTTGTGAATATTTCCAACTGTTTCCTTCTCTGCGGTTAAGAACTCGATAACAGCTCTCTGTTTACGACGCACATCACTGTCAGACGCCATTTTCGAAACTGCGTTAACCATCGATTTTATACAATGGTGTTTAACAGCGGTTTAATACAAGGAGGGGAGGTTCAACCTGGAAAAATCCGGTTATGTGAAGCGCAGAAAGTTCAAACATACGGCCCAAAAGACATTTCAGCCCCATGGCCTATTATTTAGCTAAGAAAAAAGGTTGGGGCAAAATATACTGAGTGCCTCTAATACTGTATATGATATATGTCTATGTAAATAAACTTATTAGATTTTTGTATATTTAATTGTATATAAACCACATTATTGTGCGATATACTGTAAATATATATATATATATATATTAGGGGCCCCAAAGATATTTGCGCGTAGGGCCCTCAAAAGGTTGGAGCCGGCACTGTACATCCCTGTAGGCGAAGTGAAGACAAATGAGGTCGAAGGCTCAACTCCTGATAATAATAATAATCAGTTAGGACACATTATATGATCAAGTGATTCATGGCTGGCCAATCGTAGCTCTTACCACTTTGAAAGTTCCTCTGGTGGACGAGGTTGAGAAGTACAGGAAACAATTCGGAGACGTATTTTTGTATGTTACGTTTTAAGGTTTCTATTAATGAAAAAGTGACCCGTTAAATCTTTAAATATAGTTTGTAATCCTCAATATTTTCAAACTACTAAGAGTTAAAAAATAATTTATTCGGCTTCAATAATCGCATCTTTATAACCCAGAGGTATTCAATTCAATTCAGCGATTCCTTTTATAAGGAGGAGATTGTGGACACCATTCAACCAGAGAAGTATTCCGGGGGGAGGGGGACGTTAGGCAAGAGGCAGGGAATTCTGGAACTCCCATTTCTCTTGTCACTCTTCTCTTTAGCTGCTCTTTTTTCGTGTCTCACCTAGCCTATGAGCAGCCCAGCATGCTCCCAAACACACGCTTCTCCCTATATTCCTCACTACACATACATGCATCTTACACACTACACATTCTTTTCAAAATAAAAAGAAAATTATTAAGAATAATATTTGCATTTTGGTTCTAGTCTTCTTCCCATTCGGGGGGGGGGCGTGGAAGCGTTTCTGCGGGTGTTTGCCGTTGGCCCCTACTTCCTGCACAAAAAAAGAAACTGGCACAGTACAGGCCAACTACTACAGTCCATTGCACTTACTCCTAGCAGTGGTATGCTGCAAAAATGCCTAGTAGAGGGAGGAGGAGGTGTGTGCAACATTGCAAAGGGGGTGGGTGGGAGTGCGCAACACTGCAAAGGGGTGCAAAGTGTGTGCACCATTGCTAAGGGGTGTGAGAGGGGAGTGTGCAACATTGTAAAGGGCGAGTGAGGTGAACTTGCTTAACCTAAGTTGAATATAATGTTATCCTAACGTAACCTAACCTAAAAAAAATTGAATATAAAGGAACCTAACCAAAGAAAGTTGAATATGAATGAATCTAACCAAAGAAAGTTGAATATGAAGGAACCTAGCCTAGCCTAAGAAAGTTGAATGAGTAACTTAACCTAAACTAGACATAAAGACCAAAAAAAGTAGAAAATTATATATAAACTAACCTACCTTAGACACAAAAGGGGTTCGTTACTCACCTCGATCCCTGCAGTTTACAACCTCACCTCTGACCTTCATTATATATACAGTATGTATAGTGTAATTTGGTTATATACACTTGTAAGTTCTTATTATAATTTTTATGCACTGTACTCTAGAGCTTGAACTGTTCACAACGAAGAATTGAGACAGCCTGATGTGTTGTATATATAAAGAGAGAAAGTGAATTTAGAATATGGTCTTTCTCTAAGGTCAACTGTAAGGGTGAACCTAAACTAGCCAAAAAAAACAAAAGAGAGGAAAAGTTGAATATAAAAGAAGAGTCCCCTCTCCCTCGTTGCCTTACATCTCGTACCCTCATATATACATCAGACATAATGAACTCAATTTGTACCCAACCTAACTTAAGAAAGTTGAATATAAAGGAACCTAACTCAACCTAACCTAACCATAAAGGTGGGTTCATACTCTCATTATATATACATCAATTAGAACAAATCAACAATACCGTGTATGCTCGCGACAATAGAAAAAATCAACCTGGTGCGAGCAAAAATAGTAAATGAATGAATGAATGCGATCGTCTTTAACCTTCGCCTCCTTTCCTCTCACTATACGACTGTGTCAGGAATTTCGAAGTACACACACACACACACACACACATATATATAAGTAGTATAGCCGCAAAATGGACGAGTGCAGAAATGCTGCATAATATTACATAATGTTGCAAGAGTGCCAACCCACACCCCTTTCGTTGCAATAAAAAAGGAACAAAAATCCCCGCTCCCCTTTTTTGCCAACCCCAATACGGTGTTGCAAGGGGTATGCAACTTGGAGTTATCCCCCAAGCTGATTCCTCCAAAGGGGAGTGCCAACCTTTGTTGCCAACCCCAAACTGGGATTGCAACGGGTATGCAACTTGGAGGCGGAGTTCTCCCCCAAGCTGAACCCCCCAAAGGGGCATGCCTATCCTAAGGGAACCTCTTTGGGCGGGGAAGGGAACACCTCACCCCCCAAAGGAGAGAGAGAGAGAGATAGGAGGAGAGACCCAGAGGTGGGAACCCAGAGTTGGGTGTTCACTCGGCTGGAAGCCGAGCTCCTATGAGAGTCTTCAGCCGTCCACCGCCTCTTATAGGGTCCCAAACAGCCAGTTGGCTGAGTTGCCAGATAACACCATGTATTTAATTCATCAGCCAATAGAAGGCTGAGTTGCCAGTTTGCGCTATATATTTAATTAAACCATATATTAATCAGCCAATAGAAGACTGAGTTGCCAGATAGCACCATGTGTTTAGTATTCCTTCAGCCAGTTGCCAGATTCATCATTTATTAAATTAATTCATATATTTTTCAGCCAATCGGCTGCTGAGTTGCCAGATAGCGTTAAATATTAATTTAATTCATATATTAATCAGCCAATCGGCTGCTGAGTTGCCAGATAGCAATATTTATTTAATTATTCCTTATACTATTCAGCCATGTGGTTGCTAAATACCACCATATATTTTAATTTATATTAGGGAGAGTTGCTAAATGCTACCATTTATTTTAAATCGCTGCCAAAACAGATGAATTTTCTCCTTAAAGAAAACTAAATATTTTAAAAGAAATTCTATTTATTAAATAAATAATTAGAATTTAAACACTCTCTTTACATAAATAAAATAAATAATTTTATTACTTAATTCCTATTTGTATTATTATTAATAACACAATTTTCGCTAATTGTGAGTCCGTATATTGTACCCGTCTTGGTACGATCCAACTTTTAAATCCTTTTTCTTAAATATTTCCAAAAGAATACTGGATTACTGAATAAAAATGCCAGTACCAGTTGTCAAAATGTTTTTTGTTAATTTTGAGAATTAATATGATATATATATATATATATATATACAGCGTGTCCCAAAGAAATGTATACCCACTTTGTTCGATAATACCAGCTATGAGGATAATAAATATATTACTTTTTATATGTTTTTTAATAAATAATTTTCTCTTGAATCTAAATATGTAATTATGTTTATTAAAAATTGAAAAACAAAAAAGTTACAGATGTTTAAATTATAATTATTATTTTCGAGACTTCATGTGCGATATTTTCTAATATTTTTGCACGTATACGAGATAAGTTTGAAACCGACGGCACTGTGCAAAACTTACAAAAAAACGTTCTGGAAGACGTCGAACATCTTAGATAAAGTGTCATTTAACCATGGAATTTGTAATTTTTTTGAATTAACTAATAATTACAACATTTATGCTTCAATATCGACACTAAACATAAGTATCTCAAAACAGTCGGTTAAAATATTAGAAAATATCGCACATGAAGTCTCGAAAATAATAATTATAATTTAAACATCTGTAACGTTTTTGTTCTTCAATTTTTAATAAAAATAATTACATATTTAGATTCAGGAGAAAATTCTTTATTAAAAAACATATAAAAAGTAATATATTTATTATCCTCATAGCTGGTATTATCGAACAAAGTGGGTATACATTTCTTTGGGACACGCTGTATATATATATATATTATATCTGTATATATATATATATATATATATATATATATATATATATATATATATATATCACACCTTCTTGCGTAATATACAAGCTCATAATAATAATAAACTATTTCTTGGGGTAATTTGCGTATTAAAAATTACTAAATACAGAAAGTCAGTTAAGATTTTTCATTTAGATAAATGAAAAATAAACACACATGCATCACGATATTCTGCAGGGCAAACCTTTAAGGTATAAGCAAGAACGAGTATACTTACCCCACGCAATACTATTTTGCATAGGAATAGCATAAAGTCTGAGTCATTACAAGATCTTATGAGATCGACGCAAGATATTAATAATATATATATAGGAATTCGTATATTAAAAGATGCGTCTCCCCCCTAAATGATCAAAACTCAAAAAGCGTGAAACAAATTTTAAAAAAAATAAGAATGCAAGGTATGTAAATAGCTCGTAAGTTACCATTTTTGCTGCTCTAAAACGCTGTAACCTGCTCTATACACACTTCCATGTATAAACGTGCCCTTAACCTATTCCACAATCAAGTACCAGTTTCGAGACCTGTTTAAAAACGAAGCCAATCTTCATAAAAGTTATTTCATAACATGTAATATCATCGTTACCTCAAAATATAACAGCTTCTTGACGCGGTCTATAGGGATTTTGCCACGTCACCCATATATGACTGACGAGGCAGTATGTGAAATAAATGGAAACATTATCCCTCATTAAGTTATTATTATTAACAACCTGTATCCAAATATATTCTGATGACTACTGATTATACACATTTAAGTACAAATAAAATGAATACGATCCAATTAATTATTTTAAATAGAGTTTTCAAAGTTAATATAGCTCGCTTTTTAAGTTTTAACTAGTCTACCCCAATAAAACGACGTTGTCTATGGATGTTTATAAAAGAAAATGGAAATTTTTGGCACTACCCGCATAACTGTACCTTCTACAATCCGTTTATTTTAATTTTAAATATTATGTTATTCGTTCCATTAACATATTCTCAAATCTATAAAAAATGAAGTAAGCCTAAAATTTAGATAGGCCAAGAGTAAAGCCTGAATAAAAAGTAACGCCCTTAACAAATAAACTAGTAAAAAATATTAATAACTTTCAGGAAATTTGTATTACCACAACGGTTCATCGTCATAATGTAAGCAACATATTGCCAGATACCGCAATATCGTACGTGTTAACTAGTAAAAATGTCAGCACGGATCTAAAGACCTACATTTTTAATTTCATTTCTCTCATTACACCGATAGGAGTAACTATGAATCACTATCCACCCAGGGAGCCAGCACAAAAATTATTTGAGAACAATCTTTGTTAATCTGTTGCACAAGTTGCCAATTTCGCTAGATTTAATCAGCTACGGCAATATCGTGTGGCCGTCTGCAGTAAATAATAATAATAGAGCCAAAACGTATGAAACCACAACTTCTTACCTTTCATAATGTATGGATCTA
Organism: Bathynomus jamesi; assembly: GCA_023014485.1. Taxonomy (NCBI): domain Eukaryota; kingdom Metazoa; phylum Arthropoda; class Malacostraca; order Isopoda; family Cirolanidae; genus Bathynomus; species Bathynomus jamesi. Next base: position 431,451 of record JAJOZX010001536.1, on the reverse strand, counting down.
TAACTTCGTACAAATTCGTTCAATATACATAAATTTTCACTTAAAATTTTAATTTACACGTTATATGACGTACCCGTTTTTCTGAAAAGGGAAACTAACATCGAGAACTCATGCATCATGCGACGGAGCTAGATTATGATAAATAGTCAATAAAACCTGATTAGGGACGATATTTATGAGTTTAAACATTACACGAAATTTTAACAAGTACACTCCTTTATAATGATTTCATTAACATTAAACTCGTCAAGATATACACTTCTTTTATTAGTAAAAATTATGAAATTTGTTTTACTGGTATTTAGGAAGAGTTTATTGGTGGTCAGCCATTTCATTACACTGATGAATTCTGAATGAAATACATCCTTAGCTGTATCAGCAGCTTTGTATGAAAAAGACAGTTGTATCTTCTGCAAACATTATGAAGATCAGTATATCAGATGAACGTGGATGGTCGTTTATATATAATAAAAATAACAGTGGACTAGAGCTGACCCCTGTGGTACACCATGTTTGACAAACGCAATAGTTGAACAAACCCTATTTACTGATACAAAAATGATATCTAATGGACAAATAACTTTTAAACCAATCACTGACTGCTCCTCTAAAGCCGTAACAATATAATTTATTAAGTAGAATATTAGGGTCTATTACATCAAACGCCTTACTCAATGCCATAAATATTGATATCATTATTTCTCTGTTCACCTTAGCTATATTTGCATTTTCCATAAGGCGATGCTTATCCGCTATTGAAGTAAAATGTGCATTTAAAGAGTATGCATCAGCAGTATCATCAGTAATTTCTTTATTATCAACATTTAATTTCTCTTTTGATTTTTCTTAATTTGTTTTCCAAGAAGATTGTTTATAGACAACCAAGTGTTTTTCATGTCTCCTCTATGTTTGGAAATTTGCTTGTATTTATAATAGTTATATTTTCAATTTTGATTATTTTAGTTAATTTGTTTCTGTATTGGGCATATTGTATTTCAGGAATTTTGCACTGCAATAATTCGACTTATTTCATTATAACTTTTCTCCACCCTATTCAAGCCAGTTAACGTGTTTCTTAGCTGACTGTATTCAGATAAAGTTGCTAGACTATTACCACTTTTATAATCCATAATGTCCTCTTTTTATTTTTCATCATCTTAGATATTTTCCCTTACCAAAGCAAAAGCCTCCTGCAAGCATGTTTTTAATTACTGAAATATTTAAATTATCAGAGTAACCGTCAAATAACGTTTTTCCTTATACGTACCCATACAGAAAACGTTAAACATGTTCGATGGGAAGGAAACTAATTAACTTTCCCAACATCATTTGGCTTATTAATCATCGAGAAGACTTAGAATTGTATAGATTTTCACAATTTTATTGCATGAAGAAAATTTTGGCTGCTCGAAGAACAGAATTTTTTAACAATTTTACGTTTGAATGTCTTTAGTGAAGTTTTATTTTTATCACTCGTATATTTTTGCCATTTATATATTTTTTACTATCAATTTGATTTTGAATTATACCTGTTTCTGATATAAATATTTGCATGATCCCTTTACAGGTAGGATCTGATCGCTAGTTCAACTTTGGTTTCAGATTTTATAAATTTTAAAAAGATGTAGGGCAACGAGAAACACAAAGGAGAAAATGAAACCTAATTGAAACACGAAACGTTAACATGTTCGATGGGGAGGAAACTAATTAACTTTCCCAACATCGTTTGGCTTATTAATCATCGAGAAGGCTTAGAATGATATATATATCATTCAAGTACTATGGTATCCAAAGGGCACCAGGGCCTACCAAATTTCCACCAAAGGCTACCCCAGATTTTTTTTATCTGCATGACCTATTCAGTACTTGATTGCAGCCTCAAATTAACTGCATCTGATCTTATTTAGCTATATGTTAATTGTAGTTAAACTGAAGTGAACAAAACTCAAACAGTAGGCTGTTGCCCTGACAAGCCTGCAGAAGTCACAAAGTTCTTCATAATTAGTGATTGAACCAATCTTTTCATCTGAAAAGGTTAAATTTAATGTCAGATTAACTTGTTCTGTGTTACGTATTCACTAGACAGCAGCACAAAATAAGATAGCAGTAAACAGAGGAAAAAGAATAACTGCATTGGATTGCTCATGTAAATAAAAAAACGCTGAAAAGATTTCAAGGGGCGTGGCTATAATGACTAAACTTAGAAATGTAGCCCTAAACAAGCTTCATTGGGATTTATCATGCTCTTTAATTCAATAAGAATGAGTTTAAGTGCCGCAAATTTAATGAAATTCATATTCATTTATTGCTCGGCTTATACAATGTACAAAGAACATATAAACTGATGTTGTAACAACTATATAAAAATGGATCAGTTAAAGCTTTCCTATACATATAGGCCTACAGCATGGAACCACCATTTGCAAGCAAGTCAGATGCTTTAGTGACAGAATGGGGTTATCTGGCAAACTTTTTTCCTGAAACTGTACTGTGCATGTTTAAAACTAACATTTATTTCAGAAGTTTAGCGCGATGATTCCTCATTTCATGAAAGTAATATGTTACTCATTACTAAAACACTTGGTTTTGAATAATAAATATTACACCTTTTGGTTTAAAGAGAAAATATTTGTGAACAAAAAGGGTTAAGAACTACATGTTTAAGTTTAAACATTATTGTAGCCCCTCCTGGAAATCTCTTCAGAGATAATTATGTGCCTCTTACATGGTAAATTGGTGTCAGTTGTCACTCCAATGAATTTTTTTTAATTTCTATTATGATAATAGATTTAATAATTCAGTTAATCCAAATGTATATTTTGTTTGCTAATGAAAATAATGGAATTTGTCTGATGGATATTTCAAAAAGTTTGTCAGTAGTCAGCCAGGCCACAACTTTCACTGTATTACCATCTTTGCAAAAGATAAAAGACTGATGTGACATCTGCGACGATAATGAAGTTAAATACTGTATACTTGAAGGACTTGGAGCAGGGTTGGTAAAAATCATTTTTTGAAAAAAACAAAAACCAATGGGTTTTTAATATACAGAAATTGAAAACTTTTATTTAGTTTATGGTTAAACTATTGATTTCTTTCTTTTTTACTAATTGTCAGCAATTTAAATTATATGAAAAATACTAAAAGTTTTCAATTTCCTCACTTTATATATATATATATATATATATAATATATAATCCTACAGGTTGTATAATAAAAACCCACTGTTTTTGTTTTTTTCAAAAAATGGTTTTTTCCAACCCTGCTCCAAGCCCTCAAGTATACAGTATTTAACTTCATTATGGTCGCAGATGACAGTCTTTTTTTTCTTGCAAAGATGGTAATACAGTGAAAGTTGTGGCCTGGCTCACTAGTGACTACTGACTAAGGTATTGAAAGTAAGAAATGGGCGCGGGGTGGGGGAAGGGGTGCCTCCCTGTCGGGATGTGAAGCGATGGATCTTAGTGACACCCTGAGGTGCGAGGTCCTCCAGGAGTTCGTTCACTGTGATCGATAATAGGCGGGTGGCGTAAATAATGCCCTGACTCTGGTTCAGGCGAGGGTGTGGGGAGACGGACACCGAGCATCCAAGGACCTCAGTGAGAGTGAGTGGGGCTTTCGTCTCTGTGTCTCAGCGTGATTTTATGAGGAGGGAGCCATCCCTCTGTGGTTGCATATCATAACGGCTGGAGTCGCTGTGAGCTCGGATCGCCTGAAACGTCCGTTCAGAGTTGGTCGGAAGGGACCCAGAGGTAGGCTGGATCATTAGGAATTTGTGGATACTTGGAAGGAATAGGGAGGCTGTAGAATCGAGGTGGACTGGGATATCCAACGGTCGATAGGATGGACGTGAATGCCGACTTCCCCGTCCGCCGTGGGGCTCTCTCCGTGGGGAGGCGGGCCGATGGGGAGAGCAAGAAGCCAGAGTTTGGAGGCAAGTCTTGGATGGAACTTGACTTGCCAGAAGGCGGCTGAAGTGTGCTGGGGCGGGACCCGTGCTTCAGAGGGTGTATGTCCAAGGGCCTGTTCAAGGTAGAGGCTGGGGTTGGTAACGGAAGAGGAGTGGTCTCCATATGTTAATAATGTTGTAGAACACGGACCCAGGGGTCGCGAAAAACTGCCTACCGGTGAGAAAGGGAGTCCGAGCGCAGACCGCATTGGGGGGAAGGTACCTCGTCCCCAGGGGACACACCGTCGGTTTAAAAACGGGGCCCCGTGATGCGAAAGTTTGCCCCCAAACTTCGCAAAGACCCCAGCCCCCCCCAATCCCAACGGCCCGGACACCCAACCATCCAACACAGTGACACTAGGCCTGTTCAAAAATCAACTTTTTCTTATTTTCATAGGTTTCTGTACATTTTCCCATGCTTTTTGACCTGAAAAAGCCGAAAATCACAACTATTTTGACCTAGGATGTTAGGAAGCATTGCCGCATGGAGCTTTAAATTTTCTGCCTTGAAATCGGCCAAAGCGCCAATTCCGGGGTCCCTTCAATTATGTTTTGCACTTTAACTTTTGATCTAAACAAGATAGAGCAACAAATTAGGTATCAAATGAAAGAGCATAAAATTAGTAAATAATAATAATAATAATAATAATAATAATAATAAATAAATAATAATTAATAATAATTAATAATAATAATAATAATAATAATTATCTATCATTTTTCAGGAAACAACAGAAACTCAATCAGAATCTAGAAAACCATCTACAAGTTACAACTTCACAATGGCATTAAGCAAGGAGCTGAGGGAGCTCCGTGGGCGCACAGTTGATATCTCAGAACCTCCACGTACTGTCCACAGGCAGGTGTCAACTGGGCCATCTACCAGATCTCTCACTGAAACTTTCCTGGTTGGATACCCTTCAGCTTTTATCAGTGGTTCCCAGCTTCCCACCAACAGACAGGCGTTCCAGTATTTCCTTAATCTTCAGAATTTACCGGAAAATGCAGGGAGGCCCATGGTTCAAGACCTTGGATATGAAACAGTTGAATCTATCATCCCATTCTGGCAGATGGCTAGGATCAAGACAATGACCAAGTACAACGCAATGAAGCTCTTCATGAAACTACATGAGAAACATCATGCTCCGGTGAAAAGCAAAGGAAGAGCAAGTAACCCTGGAGGAAAAAGAGGAGCATTTGTGCTGGAATTAGACAGCCTGTTCGATATAGGAGCTCCAGATGCAATCCAGGAAATACAGAACAACAGACTGTTATCCAGAGAGAAGCAAGATGAGGATATCAGGTTCTACGAAGACCAAAAGACTGAGAAGAAAGGTCATATGTCTGGTCATGACAAGATTTTTGAGACAAGATCCCTGCAGCAAGCAGCGAGGAATGAAAGACTGCAGCATAGACAAGAACAAGGTAAAACTAATTACTTTGAACGTCACAAAAAGTTTCAAGTTTTACTCTATTGCGATATTTAGCATGTACTTAACAATTACTCTTAACATGTTGTACTATTTTACAGCTGCAGCAGAACAAGAGGCACTTGTTCATGTGGATGACATTACCTGGGGTGACTCAACTGACAACGACGCTAACACAGAGGACATGGATTACCATCAGCCTCGTCCTGGATGTTCTCACCATCAAGACACTGTGACTAGTGTGACTTTGACGTTTCCAAGGAAGGTCATGGAATGTGATGTCATCTGCAATACAGCTGATCGTCTTGGTTTATCAGACAATCAAGTTACTGCCATGGTTTCTGCCACCTTGAAAGCTGGAGGGGCTGATCTGGATAACTTCGTCATCTCAACCTCAACAACACGTCGCAACAGAATGCTGTCCAGGTATAATATCAGCCAGAGTCACATGTCCAAGTTTTGTGAAAACCCCTACAGTACGCTGCCTTACACTGGGATGGAAAGTTGCTCAAAGATGTCTTGGGCAGTGAACCTGCAAGTAAAGTACCTCAGAGACTTTAGCTGTGCTAGTGTCTGGTCCACCTTCATACACTGAAGGAAAGTTATTGGGAGTACCTGTCATCGACAATTCTTCTGGCACAGCTCAGGCTGAGGCTTCAATGGATTTACTGGAGACATGGGAACTTACGGATAATGTTACTGCCCTTGTTTTTGACACTACATCCAGTAACAGTGGAGTTCACAGAGGAGCTGCCAAACTGCTAGAGAAAATGCTGAACAAAAAGGTGTTTATCTGGCCTGTCGACATCACATCCTGGAAATCCTAGTAGGAGCTGTTTGGGAAGGTGAAGGGGCCAGATAATCCCTGGTTTGAGCATCTGAAGGATGTTTGGACGGATTTGTCCGAGGAAAACCCAAAGATGCTGGCTATCAACAGCAAATGGCTGAAGGAAAAGAAGAAGAACAGTGAAGAAATACTCCAAGACATTCTAACAGCAGAAAGGCTTCCAAGAGCCGACTACAGGGAAATGGCTGAACTGACAGTCATTGTTCTTGGAGGAACGCCTCCTCGAGGTATTCACTGGAGTCGACCAGGCGCCATTCATCAGGCCAGATGGATGGCCAGAAACCTGTACTCCATGAAAATGCTGATGTTTGCAGATCAACTTGAGTACGACGAAGACACTGTATCAAAGCTGGAAAGACTCAACACCTTCCTTGCGCTGTTCTACACTCCTGTATGGATGATGTCAATGTCTGCTGCAGATGCTCCCGTGAATGACCTAAGTCTAATCCAGGACATGTTGAAGTACAAGAAAACTGACCCAGAGCTTGCTGATGCAGTACTTAATAAGATGGAAAACCACAAATGGTACCTGACGCAGAAAGTCGTGCCATTTGCCCTGTTCAGCAGTAGATTGAGTGATACATTGAAGCACGACATTGCTGCCCAGTTACATGCCACTGAGAAGCCAGACGGCTTCAGAACAGGAAAGCCTCTATTCCAGAGAGTCACAGCTAAGACCACCCTGGTTGATCTCATTGGCCCAGAATCACATTTCCTGCTGGACACACTGAACATTGGATCCGAGTGGCTTCTGGAACCTGTCACGTCTTGGCCACAGAATGAGGACTACAGAAAAGCGTTGGACTATGTTAAGAATCTGAAAGCGGTGAATGACATTGCTGAACGTGGTGTCAAGATGATGAGCGACTTTGCAAATGTCATAACAACAGATGCCAAGCAAAGGGACTATCTCCTTCAAGCTGTGGAGTTCAACAGACGCCGCTTTGACAGCTTCAAGAAACAAACTCTCAACAACTGACTGTGTAAATGTCATTATGAAATTAATCATCATGTAATGCTTTCACTTCTTGATCGATTAGACTTGTGACAAAATGTTAATCTCAAATTTGTGTCATGAATAAGGCGCCTTGTCTGCCTTGAGTGTGAGAAAACGAATTTTGTGATATTTCTGAAATCTTTGTATGTACCAATGTGCCATTTCTTGTTCCAAGACTATCATAATTGTATAAGTTAGAAAGAGGATTAAAAACACTTTAATTTGGTGCCTATTTTGTTGCTCTATCTTGTTTAGATAAAACCTTATAGTGCAAAACATGATTCAAGGGACCCCGAAACTGGTGCTTTTGGCCGATTTCAAGGCAGAAAAATTAAAGCTCCATGCGGCAATGCTTCCCAACAACCTAGGTCAAAATGGTTGTGATTTTCGGCCTTTTCAGGTCAAAAAGCATGGGAAAAAGTACAGAAACCTATGAAAATAAGAAAAAGTTGATTTTTGAACAGGGCTACAGTGACACCCTAAGGGCGTCACCTCCGGAGGACAGCACTGGAGACCCGTACTGGGAGCCAAAGACTTTAGTGGCTCTTAGCCTGGTCCCCCCAGTAGCCTGTCCGGCATGGGTGACAATTCCGGGGACTAAGCCCTGCCGGCGTAGCCCACTGGGTTAACACGGGAGACCACCCACTACGACAATTTAGGAACAGGCTGGGGGATATATATATATATATATATATTATACTGTATATATGGGCTGAATTTCACAATTAAACACGTGAAATGAATGAATGATGCAAACCCACAGGGAAAAAGAAAAATGAATCCAAGACCTTTCGTGTATTCAGAAGTACACCTCGTCAGAGAATGACGAATATATATATAATATATATATATATATATATATATAGGGTGAACCAAATGTAGGGGACAGTAAATGATAACGTTTATTTTGAGAATACATATTTAATTTTTTTGTATACTATAATACAAAATAAAATTAAATAATTTAGTTATAATATTTAATATAATATAACACAAACACCATAGTTATAATGAACACCATAGTTATAATATAATATAACACAAACCGTATTCAACCTACTGTCCACCTACTTTTGATTCACCGTGTATATATAAATATATATATATATACTGTCCCTAACCTTAGAAATAAAATAGAAACAAACTGGAATGAGAGAAGAGGCAGATTTTGTACGGTCCCACCTACGGTGGGACAAGGGGCCATGAAAACGAGCATGGAAAATACCCTCAGAATACGAGGCCCAAAGCTTTTCAATGTCCTACCAAAAGAAGTGAGGAATCTCCAGCACACCGACCTGAATAACCTCAAGAACCAGTTGGACATATTTCTGTGCAAAGTCCCTGACCAGCCATGCGTGGCTGGCTACGAGGGCAAGAGGAGATCAGAGAGCAATTCACTCCTTCACCAAATCCCGCAAATGAGGCGGGATGCTGCAGAGGGGTCGACCGTAGGTCGATCCTGAACCATCGTTCGAACTCACCTAAAGTAAACCTAAAGTAAGTGATATATATATATATATATATATATATTATATATATTATATATTTTATTCTATCCTATGCATTGTTTTAGTGAATGTAACTACATCTCTTTGCGAATTCGGGATTACATCGTTGTCCGCCGCTAGATCCAGTGAAGTTAAGCGACGTTGGGTTTGGCTCATAGGCTTTTTTAACATGTATTAATACACAAAATGTGCAGTATTAAAGTTTGTTGTGTATCTTTAAAAATTATTTTGTGCATTATGTGCAGTGGCGTACTAAGGGGGGTGCGAGGGGGCGGTCCGCCCCGGGTGACAGCCAGAAAGGGGGTGCCATCGGGAGAGTTGAAATACCATTAAGGATTCAGCATTGTATTCCATCTGGGAGGAGAGTGGCTTCGTATTTATTTCCAAAGATTCAGAATGAGTTCATTTGTCTTTTTGGGAATTACATCAAAGAGAAAATAGTGGCTGATATCAAGAAAGCAAAGTATTTTGGGATTCTTTTTGACAGCACTCCTGATGTGTCCCACACTGATCAGATGTGTGAAGTGATCAGATACGTCCATATTGAATGTGACAAAGTTGAAGTAAAGGAATCATTCTTGGGCTTCTTCCCTATTGCCGGAAAGACTGCTGCTGAGCTCACAGGGGATATCCTGAGACATCTGGAGAGAGATGAACTGGACATAAACCTGTGCCGTGGTCAAGGGTATGACAACGCTGCAACTATGGCTGGGATTCATGGTGGTGTTCAGTCAAAGATTAAAGAGATTAATCCCAATGCTTTGTTTGTGCAGTAGTATGCCCCAAAATGGGGGAGTGCAATGCAATTGCAAATGTTGCAAGAGTGTCACCCCCACCCTCCTTTGTTGCAAGCCCCCCACCCCCTTGGTGCCACCCCTTTTGTTGCAAGGCCCCCAAAATGGGGAGGGGATGTTGCAAGAGCAACAAGGGTTATGCAACTTGGAGGCGGAGTTATCCCCCAAGCTGAACCCCCCAAAGGGGTATGCAACTTAGAGGCGGAGTTATCCCCCAAGTTGAACCCCCCCAAAGGGGTATGCAACTTGGAGGCGGAGTTATCCCCCAAGCTGAACCCCGCAAAGGAAGACCTAACTTAAGAGAGAGGAAGAGAGGAGGAGGAGGAGAGGTGTTCGCTCAGCTACTGCCAAGCGCATATGAACACTTCAACCGTGTCGCCGTTGTCTTATAGGGCCCCTAATCAGCCAGGTGGCTTAATTAGCCAGTGCCTCCGGGCGTCAGCCAGTTGGCTTAGAAGGCTGAGTTGCCAGTTTGCTTATTTATTTAATTAAACCATATATTATTCCACCAGGTGGCTTTTCTTAGAAGGCATAAATTGCATGTATATAACCTTCGAACGAATTAAAAGCGTACATACACTCACCGACTGTACGCTCCTATTATCACACACACACACACACACACACTCACACACACACACACACACAAACACACAAAAGCATCACCAACAATCGTATAGACTTTTAGGAACTCCAACAGGAGATGGTGAAATGAGGGCTACGACTTTTAGGAGCTCACCCATCAAAAGGCAATGAGGGCTATGACTTTTCTAGGAGCTCACCCCATTAACACCGCGTATCCGATATGAGGGCTACAACCAAGCGTCAAAATGATTGGTAGTGAAACCCACCATCAACCAACTCCTGGTAGACCGTCGCTAAATACGTCCACTTGACAGACCTATTAAACAAAGAGGATTATTGCAACGCTCGTTCATGTTGTTTATCTCCCTTTCTCAGTTGCCGTATGAGTTGTCAGTTTGCACTTATTTATTTAACATATATTACGCCTTAGAATTCCGCTTTAAAAACCAAGCAAAATGATATAATTAAATACAGTGTACAATCAAAAAGGAATAAATAAAACGCCAATACATCATTCTGATTATTTAGATGAATTAATGTAAATAAATATGCAATGGGGTATACAGTATATATAATCAAAAATAATAATAGCATCATGAATGGGAAATATATAATAAAAAATATACAAAACGGTGCATTATTAATATATTAGTACAGGAAAAATATATAGATATATTAAATATATTGAAAATATACGAAATGTATAATCAATTGCATATTAGTACAGGAAAAATATATACAGTTATATTAAATATATTGGAAATATACGAAACGTATAATCAAATGCATATTAGTACAGGAAACATATATATATATATATATATATATATATATATATATATAATATATATATATACACAAATTAAATATATATCCTTTATGTTATACGGTGCAAAACGCTAATCTCGCACGTAATAGAGTCTACATCCACATCGCCATTACTTTGTACGACATGGTAAAACCGTCCAAGCATCACTTCACCGTTTAACTGATACGGAGGTCTATACTCGACATAAATGGCTTGCAAATCATTCAATACTATTTTTGTGCCCACTTTACAACCGACGGGCAAGTTATCTTTAAACACGGTTAGAATACAGTCAAAAGCATAGCTGCAATTGAAATAATCTTCCAAGTCGTAACGACAGCTATTCATTATATAGAGGTACAGCTTTTCAGGGTGAACAGTGTAGGTCAGCTCAGCTCTGTACCGCTCAAGTGCTTTGTACTAAAGTTCAGGATATTTCGAAGAATCTAAGCCTTTTAAATATGCATCCAGCTCTAGACCATTCTCGCCCTGTTCATTCCTACATTCGATAAATCCGTCGAGCAGAGCGGTGTATGCGTATTCAAGAACCGTGTCAAAATAAATCATATCCGTAACACGAGCGTCTAATATAGGCTTCAGCTTGCGGAATCCGACGATGAGTCACGCTGATGAAACGTGTATGGGTTTGTTCCAACTCGTATGTTCCATGAGGTACACGGGTGGGCGGCACGGGAACGCGTCACACTGCTAAAGCGTGTACCGGCTTGTTCGAGCACTCTTGGAGAAAGAATTTCCCGGAACGAATTTAATGTTTTATCACTCACCACACCACAAACTAAACATCTTCACAAACCGGCGCGCGATTAGAGAGAAACATATGTTCATATTTGGCCTTTTTGTTTAACAAGCGATAGTCGTCTCTAAAGTCTGCTAAAAACTCACACAGTCCATTAGCCACAACCTCCCAACAAACTTCATCCTGATATATATTAATATAGTGGTAAAAATACTTAAGATTGTTCATGATGACAAGATTTACATTTTCAACGGCAGGGTACGAGTAGTCGGTATGGTGTAACATGATATAATACCGCTTGTCACACCACTCATCCACAAGACTCACTACCCATAACCGCTGCTTATCTTCTGAACGTGTTGCTTCTACTTCGCGGTATATGTATGCCTTTATAAAGCTTAGCTCTATAACATAATCCAATACATCGTCTGTGCTACGAAAGCCTACAACCCCCTCGCCAGAATACCCGTAGTGTATTTGAACATCTTGGTCCTTCGCATGGTTCAATGCAGCCTTAAAAGAGGCAATGGAGGGGGGATAGGGAGTTTTTCAGTATCCACCACATCTATGCACTTTGCAGAATACCACGTCCTAAATGTTGAACACGCAATATTAAAGGTAGCCATTACTATTTTTCTTCTACGCGAGAGAATACACATCTGAGCTCAAGTGTATATAGAGGTCAACTGAGCACGCAGGGATAGAGGCATGCTAAGGTTGCGGCATGACTCACGTTGCTGGTCTTACAGTGGGCGGGGCTTAGCTTTTCACTGTACACACACACACACGCACGCACGCAAAGGAGAAAGTGAAACGCTAGTTGAAACACGAATTATTTAATAAACGAAATATTCAAGGTATATGTATTTACAAATATGTGTAATAAATAAGTTATCAATAGACATATCAAAGATTATGGTATCCAAAGGGCACGGTATCATAGGTACCAGGCACCTGGTAGCGTTTCCTATAGGTGTTACGGCACACCTTTGTATCGCTAAGTTCCTACACGCCCCCCAGCTTCTGTTCCCGAAAATCGTGTGTCTACAGTCAGATGGGGTAACTGGTCACCCTCATCATCTTCCAAGCACACTAACTCCTTCAATGAATCAAAGTTAACGACCCGCCGATTTGCATGGTTAAGTGTGATACCCTTAGCCTTCACGATATACTTCGTATCATCCCCTATCCTCACTCGTACCCCATAGGTTTTTGGCTCTGTTGACACAAACGAGTCGGCGTATGCGATGTCTCCATACTCATCCTTGATCTCGTCAGTTAGCTCTCCGAGGAACTCCCCAGTAGCGGGCATGTATTCATCCACCATCGCTGTGAATATCACGCTATCTGTATCGGCGTACAAAACCCTCCGCCCAAGAGAATGCAATAGGCCGCCCCAAAGTTTGATGCGCGCGTAGACTGTTGTGAAGCTGGCTACAGGTATGTTTGTAACCCGTGAGGTGTCTGTGGACAATTCGGTATTGTTGTACTTTATTATGTAAGTATTATCTACATCCACCATCTCCATGACCTCTTTATCGGGTGCGTTGGCATAATCCCAGACTTCACTATAACTTTGTGCCAAATGAACGTTCCCTTTGCCAGTATTCTGTGCAAATTTTCCCCAAAGACTGTTTAGGCACAATTTTGCACTAAAGCGCTTGCCAGGGTTCTTTACAATTTCGGTACGATCAAGCTGTATACCTTCACGGTCACGGTAACGTTGAATATAAGACGTTTTTTCAGCTTCGGTATCAACCCCTCGCGGATATCCTGACGCCTCAAACTTATCCTTCAAAAAAGCGTTTATATATGGTGTGAAAAGGTTGGGTAGCTTCTGAAACCTCCACACCTCATGTATCTTCATTATTCTATACCCATAGCGAACGGCTAGGGCCAGTTCAGGGCTTGTGTATACACCTCTGATCTTACGCTGGTGGGGTGTATGGTCACAATCACCATTGTTCTCTTCCGCACACTTCACGCACAGGGGAAACATGAGCTTGTGATCTATAACGACGGGTAAGATCGGCATCCATAAATCGCGAGGGGGGAGCACATCTACGAAAGAGAGTCCAAAGTAGCGCTCATTCAATTTCGCCGAAAACTCCTCGATGGTTGGTATAGCGGGACCCACCATTTTTTCAGGTGCGCTTACGGGATACGGATTGTTCTTCATCACGTAGGGGTATAAAGCAGAAGTCGTAGTAATGGAGCTTCACACCCTCCGGAGGCGGAAAGTATAGCTTGAATGGATTTGTACGCCCTCCGAACAAGCTATCACCGCATTTGAGAGGATCCTGCACCATTGAACATTTGCTCGTGTTTATTTCTTCACGGTACTATCCACCTGCAACCATCATGCACCATACTCATGCTCCCACAAACTTTGTGAGTGAACTGGGAGCCTATAAGTTGATCGCGAGTGCGGGTCCATGCAAGACTGTCGGCTGGCGATCTACCGTGGATATCTACGATCCCACACTCAGGACGGGGGCACCCGTGCCACCAGCAACCGTTAAAGGAGTACACAGTCTTCTCACCAGTGGCACGGTTTTCACTTAGATCATCAACCCAAAAAACACGACCATTAACCTTAATGGGTACTTCACCCGTGTTGCAGGCATGCTTTATGTGTACACCTGTCTGCTGCTGTAGGTGTATGAGCCAGTAAATAGCCTTATGTCCATAACTGCGGGGGTTGTTTCTGTGGATAACGGCTAAGGTGTCTTTAGGCATGAAGTTATTCTTGAACACCGTAAAACATAATGAGGCGATGTGGTTGCGACTTGCAACGGATCGCATTTGAAACGGCATAATGTACATCCTTCTAAAGGCCTGGAAACATACTCTAAGCACGCGCACATCATTCACGCAATAACGCTCACATTCATCAGCTATATTATAAGGATTACATTCATTAAAACTGTTGTAGTATCGGTCAAAATCTTCACGTTCATCTGTGCTCATACATTCATAGTTAAAGTAATGTTTGGGTGGAGGTAGTCGTACGTAATTTAAAGTTTCGCTAGTGAGGAAAGTGTAAGGGAAATATCCTTTTGAAACTTCAGTGGCTACCCCTATCACCTTGGGTAGCTTTGCTAATTTACAAGGTGTGAATAATAGTGTCTTTAAACTGTACATTACCTCTTATTTGCATCTGTATTAGTTTTGTTGCCTCTTTTCAAGGGATCACCTGTAAATATCTCAGAGGACTCGTGCTCAAGCAACTCCTTATAAAGAAGTGTGTCAAATTTTGTCCCGTTATGGGCGAGAATATACACAGTCATTTTTTTTAACTTGTCCACTAACTTGACAATATAGGACACAAAGAGCTTCACAGGGCTATCGTGAGCATTCGTTTTAAATACGTTTGTCCGTTTTCCACATTTGTTACACTCATGACACTCGATCTCCATACACTCATCACATATAGTCTGGCTTACAAGTAAATGTGGAATAACCTCTTTGGTTTCAGCATTCGTGTATGTTTCTTTTTCGTAGTACACAGTTATACAAGGGCTGTTTTTAGGCTTGGCGTCTTTCATATAACATACATGCTTTACTCCAACCGCCTTATATTTCTCATGGCATGTAGAACAGTGAATTTCATTACATTTGTGCTCAAACTTTCCCCAATTATCCATCATATGAAACATACCACATTCACAGATTCTCATTTTCCTGCACGTGCCAATTGATTTATGGAGCTCAAAACAGTTATTATTGAAAAATGTGCATCTACACACACCACAATCCCTCTTCTCAGCTTCAACTACACGGCTTTCACATTTGGAACCTTTACACTGCTCACATACCATGTGGCAATCTTTACAATGTTTCACTATATCATCCGCAAACTCGATACACCCCTTACACAAATCATGATGTCGCCCATATTTTCGACTTTTATCATAACTCGCGTAAAGGTCCCTTATATTACGGATGGGGAGATACGTTGTCCCTGCCAGTCCTAAAATAAGTAGGGGTCTTGTACGATCTCTCACACAGCTTTTAAAAACATACAGTTCTACGACGATCATCCAGTCCAAATACAACTATACGAACATTCATTTCCTGTTCTACCCTTCTCAGTTCTTCAGGGCCCATAGCACAGTCAAACTCAAGTTTACAGTCTACAGCTAGTTTACGGGCACGCTCCACTACCGTAGGCAACCAAATTTTTTGTCCGTGTATTTAGTACAGTAAACATACGTGCTAAGACCACTGCTATAAAGCCGCAACCACGATCGACGTTTATATGCCGTCTAAAAATAGCCTGAGAATTGAAGTTAAGAGTATAAGGTGTGGAGCTATGCCCGCAACACGGAATACACGGTCAATATTTACCGTGAAGTTGTCCATATTGAAGGCTATACTACTTTGCGAGGCCTGCATTATACGACCTAATATATATTCTATATCTTCAGCTGCCAAATGTCTGAACGGTATTACCACCCAAAAATCATCTACATCTCCGTCATCTGACCCGAATCCAAAGGACAGCCTCGTCCTGACTTCACGTTCGTCGCGGTTCTGAAGGGCAAACTCTACAATACGTTCAACTATGCGCCGTAGTCCGTGTTCAACACCATTGCTATACATGGACCTAGGATCAACTCTGACCATATACCGATTTCTAGTCAAGGCCGGGGTGGGGGTTGTGGTGCGTACCAATTCGAATGTTATACCATCCTCAACAGAACGGGGAGCCGCTGTGGATGATGAATAAGGGGTATATTTGGGGAAGGTACTATTGTGGGGGTTGTTTCGTAAGAAGTTGAGGGCTGGGGATCTATTACTGGGGTCTAACAACCGGGTCAATCCTGGCGCGCTTTATACCTGACGTGGAGGGTTCTTCATCACGCCTCCGCTTTGAACTGGCGCGTGCTACAGGTATCGCTGGTGAGGGCTCGTCGGCGGGGGAGGAATCTGTAGCTGGACGGTCAACGGAGTCGTCCGTGATATCGATGATGGGGTGCTGTACATCGTCGTTATCATTCACGGTTCTGTGGAAGAAGAAAACAAAATATAAGGAGCAGCACTCAATATTTGTAATATTTTGTAAATGGTCACTTAGGAGTATGACGTGTTAGAAATGGATTCTGTAGAAAAATTCAGGTTCACAAACCCATCCACATGTATTATATCTGGACCTACAGGATGTGGAAAACTGTATTTATGCTTAAAATCATTAAAGAAAAGGGGGAGATGTTCTCAAAATTTGTGCATAAAGTTATATGGTGCTATTCGACGTATCAATCAGTGTTCAACGAGTATCAAGAGGATATTTTGTTCCACAAGGGAATCTATGACGTTAATTCGTTAAAGGGAAATGAACATACAGTCATTGTAATTGACGATCTCATGTTGGAGATGGATAAAACGTTTGCCGAGACATTTACAGTGTTCTCCCACCATCTTAACATAAGCGTGTTCTTCATCAACCAGAATCTATTTTTCAAAAATAGATACATGCGCGATGTGTCGCCAAATACACAATATCTAGTCTTATTCGCGCAACGTAGAGATGTGTCACAAATTGGGGTATTAGCCAATCAAATGTTCCCGAACCAGCGTAAGGAGTTTTTGGAGGTTTATAAAGAGGCCACAAACCAGCGTTATGGATATTTGCTTTGTGACCTTCACCCGCGAAACACGTTTAGGGTGCTTCTAAGAACGAATATATTCCAAAGCGAACCTGAAACGGTGTATATTCCAGAATGACAAATAGGCTAAAGAAATACCATGAATTAATAAAAATCTATCAACGATTGCCACGGACACTGCAACAGATGTTTGTTAAAAATATCGACTTTGACTTTTTAAAATGCATCTGTGAAATCTGTCTTAATGTTATAAAATGTAATGTACCAATGAAACCCTCTCAGAAGACTCGCTTACGTCGTTACAAGAACAAAATACGAGAATTCGCTCATAAAAGTCAAACTGTGGGTAAGAAAAAGCGCATTATTGTACAAAGAGGAGGATCATTCCTGCCCATCTTATTTTCAGTTTTGGGTCCTTTACTGACTAGATTAATATAATGAAGAAGGTGGTTGTGATTCCGCACGAGGTGTATGCTTCATTACAAAGTTCAAAGGCTCCAGACACGGTTCTAAACCCGTAAAAGTAGGCTTAAAAGAAAGGAAAACGAGTTGCTAGCCCTATTAAACAGTGAAAAGTCGTCTGATGAGAAAAGGATCTTGTAACAAGAGGCTTTGCAGAAATTTCTTCATGAGTACGAAGATTATAAGCAACCTACAGAGCTCCCCGTGGTTATTAGGCACAGCGCGAGTAGTGCTGAGCATAGCGACACAGGGCCTGGCGATGACCAACCAAAGAACAACGGAACACAACACATCGAACATGTGCTAAAAACAGCCTCCCACATACATTGAGGAATAAAGGGTTGTCTTTATAATCTATTGAGTGAGGACCCCATCATACAGTTGACCGATACAGGCGAGATCATTGTTGAAGGAACAATGGTACAAGGCTCTAATATCGTTGATATTGTTCATGATATAATGAGAAAGTGGGACAGACCCTCACCAATAGGATTGCAGTTTCTGGAGTTTATTGTGAAATGGGATTTTTGTGAATCTTTGCCAAGCTTGTCACTGTGTTTGAGATTCTTTTTGACTGTCTGTGTGTCTATTGCTTCATGTGAAAGAATTTTTTCGAAATTGAAATTGATAAAAAATTTCTTTCGTTCGACCATGAGTCAGACAAGATTGACAAATCTGGCTTTACTTTCAATTGAACATGAATATGCAAAGAAGGTGAATTTTGATGAGGTCATTGATCAATTTGCAGAAATTAAGGCTCGAAAGCAGGAACTGTGAATCCTCTCTATTTACCTTTGAAGAATAGGCTGAGCGTTGAGACTGGATTTCCTGTGTTTTTGGTATAAAATAAAATGCAGTATTACCTGTTCACTGAATTTTTAATGTCCTGCATTTTTCTTATTTCCAGTTTGCTTATGACAGTACTGTACTCTTTAAAAATCTACTTGCAAACATAATATATTTTTGTGTGTGTTTAAATTTTAAAATTATTTATTGGGTGGGGTGCCAAAGGAAGGATCCGCCCCGGGTGCCAAATACTTTAGGTACGCCCCTGCATGTGTGACATTTCTGTAACGTTTAAAATAATGCATTAAAATATATAATACGAAAACTTTATCAACTGTGCGCTCAACTCATCAGATTCGCTACATTTCAAAAACGATATTTACGTAGTGACAACTCAATCAACCTATTTTCTATTTTAGAATTATAAAATATATTTTAGTCTTATCCTCCGCGATTCAGGACCACAAGGCCTATTTTTTCAAAAGCCTACTGAATAGTTTCTACTCACTCAACAATTATCGTAGGCTGTAAGGTTATAGTCGATTTTTAGAAATTATAGTAGGATATCACTGGTCTGTCTATCGTATGAAACCGACGGTGACGAAGATAAGTCAATGCCGATTATAGCGGTTCTCAGTGCATGTATGGCTTCTACGATAATGCTTGCAAAAACTTACTATATTCCGACGCCAGGACACCAGGTATTGAGTTGGAGTACACTAATATAAGGATATAAATAGGTAACTAATAAAATATATTTTTCCTAAATATTTATAAAATTTGGTACAAACTATGGTACTTTCCTGTTATCCCGGACTTACAATTGAATGAGTGCCATGCTTTCATTATTCCGGCTCTTGACATTTGCACTACAGTACAGAGATGCCTGTGCATTATCCGGTGTTTCAAGTATTGGAACTTCAAACCTGATGAAAAGGCTTCTGCAGTTAGAAAATCAGGAATTTGATGTGTTGATCTTTGCACTTGGTCGGATTGTTGCAGCAAAACCGCATTCAGCAGATGTGGAAAGACTCATTAAGTCTTATAATGTTCTCAAAACAGCTGATCGTTCACAGCTGTCTTCAGATGTGCTCATGAACTATCTTTGTGTTAGGCATAACATGCCACTTGTGTCACACTTTGATCCAAGAAGTGCGGTGTTGCTATGGTTGAATGACGAAGTAAGAAGAGATGTAGAACCAACAAAGCACAGGACTCAACGATGGTATGGGTCACTGGTTTTAGAAGAGTCAGATATTGAAAAACTGTTACCAGTTCTAAAAAAAAATTTGTTCTAATTTTGAATATACTACTAATTTTGAAAGTCTGACTCGTTTTTTCTGTACTTTGTCACAGGTGTGTATTTTAAAAATTTTCTTAGAATAGCCTATGGTTTGGCTGGATGGGTGACTTTCCTTTGCGTCCAGATAATGTACTAACAGAGTGAAAAGTTCAATGTTGAAGAGTCACTGCATCATCATCATCTGGATGTTCTTTTCCACTTTAGTTTACTGGAAGGAGACCTTAAAATTTATAATACACAAAAAAAGGAATTCGGGTAAATCACGCGACTAACAAACTCGCACATCAAATCATTTCGGTGCTAAATGTACAAATAATGAAGGAATTCGTTGAAGCACGTAACTAGTGTATAGGATAATAAAACACACAGAAATATTGATTTATTATACAAATAGAGACGGGATATATATATATATATATATATATAATATGAATATGAAAACAAGAGATACGACTCTCAACATTTATCGGCCAAACGTTTCGGTCCACTCAGGGGCCATCTTCAGTGACTAAATAGAAACATCTAAAAAAATAATCATAAAACTAAAGTAAATACAAATGTCAAACTGTACAATAAAATCTAATACAAAAAAAAGTTAAAAAGTTGTTAAAAAAAAAACTATCTGGATTATAAAACAAAAAACTAAAAATAAAACTAACTAAAATTTCAAAAATTAAAAGTTTAAAAATGTTACGTTTAAAATTTTAAAAATTTAAATTTTTTTTTTGAAAAGGACTGACCTGGATGGTAAAAGTTACAAATGACAAGTGGAGAGAAAGGAAAAACAACTTAAGTTAGTGCGGTAGTTGCGTTAAAAAGGTGTTGGTTGGTTAGGAAGTATGTAATTTTATCGAGGAAAGGCTATCGTTTAGTTCTGGATTTAATTTCTTGATAAAAAGGGATTCTAAAATTTTAAGATCAAGTGAATTAGAAGCAGACGACAAAATAGCAAAGGAGTCCTGGGGGCACGGGTGGTCATGGGTCTCTGAATAATGCCGAATAGCAGAGGATTCAGGAGTGGAAAGAGGGCGAGAAGTTCGATAAGAAAAACCCAAATGCTTCGAAATCCTAAGTTTTAACTGTAGGGCAGTCTGCCCCACATAACGACTTTGGCAGGTCGCACAAGTATATAAATAAATAACAAAGGATCTCAAAAGCACGGGGAGGTGATCTTTATGGCTTCCTTTGATGTTCAGTCTTTGTTTACCAATGTACCTGTTTTAGAAACTTGTGATATTATTATACATTCTTTGTTTGGTTCTACTAATGACATTTTGGGATTAAGCAGACAATTGTTTTCAAAACTTTTAAAGTTATCAGTCCAGGATACCATATTCTTTTTTAATAAGGAACTTTTCCACCAGCACGAGGGAATGGCAATGGGTTCGCCCCTTGGTCCGTCCTTTGCTAACAGTTTTCTTTGTTTTCACGAGGAAAAGTGGCTGAGGGATTGCCCGCTTGATTTTAACCTATTTTATTTAAACGTTATGTAGATGATTGTTTTGTCATTTTTAAGCATAAAGATCATGCCCCTTTATTTTTAAATTACATTAATACTAAGCATCCTAATATTAAATTCTCTATGGAAGTAGAACAATACAATAAAATTTCGTTTCTTGATGTTACCATAAATAAACATAGTACAGGCTTCTCAACACAAGTATACAGAAAACCAACTACTACCCAAATCGGTACTCATTTTTTCAGCAATATTCCACTTAGTTTTAAGCTGGCTAGTATTAAAAGTCGTATTTTCAGAGCCTATCACCTTTGTTCAAGTTGGTCTTTATTTGACTTAGAAATTCAGTATCTTAAGAGATTTTTCAACTATAATTTTTATTGTACTTTGACTTTTGAGACTTTAATTTCTAAATTTTTAAATAACCTATATTCACCTAAAATAATTCAGTCCACGGTTTCGAAACAGAAGGTTTATCTTAAGCTTCCATTTTTAGACCAACTAACTTTTCAACTTAATAAAGATGGCCACTTTATTTTGGACAGACATTTCCCTCAATGCGACTTTATAATCATTAATTCTAATTCTCTACAATCCTTTGTTCGCCATAAAGATCACCTCCCCGTGCTTTTGAGATCCTTTGTTATTTATTTATATACTTGTGCGACCTGCCAAAGTCGTTATGTGGGGCAGACTGCCCTACAGTTAAAACTTAGGATTTCGAAGCATTTGGGTTTTTCGTATCGAACTTCTCGCCCTCTTTCCACTCCTGAATCCTCTGCTATTCGGCATCATTCAGAGACCCATGACCACCCGTGCCCCCAGACTCCTTTGCTATTTTGTCGTCTGCTTCTAATTCACTTGATCTTAAAATTTTAGAATCCCTTTTTATCAAGAAATTAAATCCAGAACTAAACGATAGCCTTTCCTCGATAAAATTACATACTTCCTAACCAACCAACACCTCTTTAACGCAACTACCGCACTAACTTAAGTTGTTTTTTCCTTTCTCTCCACTTGTCATTTGTAACTTTTACCATCCAGGTCAGTCCTTTTTAAAAAAAAATTGTAAATTTTTTAAATTTTAAACTTAACATTTTTAAACTTTTAATTTTTGAAATTTTAGTTAGTTTTATTTTTAGTTTTTTGTTTTATAATCCAGATAGTTTTTTTTTTTAAACAACTTTTTAACTTTTTTTTGTATTAGATTTTATTATTGTACAGTTTGACATTTGTATTTACTTTAGTTTTATGATTATTTTTTTAGATGCTTCTATTTAGTCACTGAAGATGGCCCCTGAGTGGACCGAAACGTTTGGCCGATAAATGTTGAGAGTCGTCTCTTGTTTTCATATTCATATTGAGGATAAGGTTCCCGAACAACACTTCTATCGTAACTATATATATATATATATATATATATATATATATATATATATATGTCTCAATTTCCCCTCATTCTTTGATTGGATTTTATTTTATATACACCCAAATTCCCTGTTCTGTAATAAACAGGTGCTTCGTTCAAATTAGTCCCCATTCCCTGCATTGTAAAAATTAAACATTTTTGAGTATTAACTGTTTACAACGGTTCTCATTAAAAAAATGTTTGTCTTACTTTCAAAATGAACGGGTTGTTCAAAATAAAACTACGTAAAAAATAAAATGAATAAGTTTTTCCTGAGCTTATTCAGTATTATTATTATTCTAGTTTTTTATAAACAAATTATGCACAAATTAATTAAGTTCAACTTTATAAACTATGCGAGCCGAAGAAATGAATTGAACTGAATATAACTTAATGTTTGTGTTTTACTTTCTAAGTCTGACCATGAACCGAGGACGGTGGGAGATTCACTTTTAATTGAAAATGAATTTTTATTATAAATAAATTTTAAAACAATGAGGACGAAGGAATGCCTCTTTGTTAAGCGTGAAACTTCTCCGTTCACTCGCGTATCATTTTGGTATAAACTCCATTAGTACGTACGTGTATTTTATTGCCCTGAATGTCACTGATAAAATTCTCTCTATCTCTCATTCTCTCTCTTTCTCTCTCTCCTGTTAGACTTCATCGGAGGCGGACGTGCTGTGTGGTCTCTCCAGTATTTTTTTCGATAGTTGTGTGAAAGTGTAGTGACTAAGTTTGATTTAACAAAATTTGTTAGATAAGTATAATTATATTTATTTACTTTATTATTGAGGCTAGGCGAAGCACTATTGCTTATTAATTAGACTTAATTTATTTCCTTTTCTGGTTTCTTAATTACAATTAACGAACATAATTCCGCATTGTTTAAATTCTATTTTTCGGCTGAGTTTCTCTGGTAAAGTTAACGTGAAATAATTTTGCCATTGTTTTAGACCAGAGCTTTCCAAACTTTTCACGTTGACGACACACTAATTAATTTTTGTTATCAAATATCAAATATCAGATAATTTTTCAGTAGGTGGTTTATCTTGTAGCCGATTTTGTTGATACAAAAATTAAAATTTTCAAAATACAAAAAAATTGAAAATAATTAACTAAATTTGGCGACACACCTGGGAGGTATTGGCGACACACTAATGTGTCGCGACACAGTTTGGAAAGCTCTGTTTTAGACGGTCGTTACAGATTCCATTTTCGGATCTTTTCCAAATGGATGACCCCACGGGATTTAGCTGAAAATTTGTATACTAATAAATTTTTATATTCTAATAACGAAAATGACATTATTTTCCTGGAGAAATATGCGCAACATACGAAAAAAATTCATTTATATGCGCACTAGTTTGCATGGCACATGAACGTTACCTAGTTTACACCACTCGTGACGCCCGGATACGAGGTTGCTGTGTGGCCCCCGGTTAATTGAATGCCAGGTTAGGTCAATTGAATGGCCGGTTAGGTCAATTGTACGCTCTTGACGATTGATCAGGTTAAGTAGTGATTATTTTCGTTAAAACTAACGAAAATATCATAACTTTAACTTAACCAATCGTCAAGGGCGTACAGTTGACCTAACCGGGCATTCAATTGACAGAGGGCAACTAGCAAGTAGATAGATCACAGCACTGCATTATCATATGCTCACACTACAATAATAATATTCAGACGAAACTAGGTCTAAGCAGGCAACAAATATATAAACATTAATAACAACAACAAAAATTACTGTTTATGCGAGTTCGTATGGAGAAAAAGGGAGGCAAATGAAGATTTATTTATTAAAATAATAAATATTGCAAATTTTAATAAATAAAGGATATTATCTGCGTTTTATTTTGTAAAACCCACTACATAACACGGATCAGCTGAAGATCAGGGCCCCCAGCCTTCTTTAGTTAGACTAACTAACGAAAATATCACGACCTAACATAACCAATCGTTAGGTCAACTGTACGCCCTTGACGATTGGTTAGGTTAGGTCGTGATATTTTCGTTAGTTAGCTTTATAAAGCTAACTAAAGAAGGCTGGGGGCACAGATTTTTAGGTGATCCCATAACACTACATAATTTAGATAACGGTCATGCGCCATGCAAACTAGTGCGCAAATAAATGCAATTTATTTCATATGCTGCGCGTATTTCTCCAGGAAAATAATGTCATTTTCGTTATTAGAATATAAAAATTTATTAATATTCAAATTTTCAGCTAAATCCCGTGGTGTCGTTCATTTCGAAAAGATCCCCATTTTCAGACGAGTTAAACAGTAAAATTTTTATATTCGAGTCTATTTCCGTTTCCGGTCTGTAACACGTGCTCTCGCGGGTTCATTTCCCGCATTCACCATTTCTCCTCCACGATCCATTGTATTAAAATAACATATTATATTATTTAAAGTAACATCATTCTGCATTGTTATAAACGGCTGCCTATAGATCCCATTTAGTTCCGTATTCAATTCCATTTCTGGTCGGTGACACGTGCTTCTCGCTTGTGCGAGTTTATTTCTGCATTCACCATTTCTTCCTCACTATCCATTAAATTAATTGGAATAACATATTGCATTATTTAAATTAACATCATTCTGCATTCCTATTAACAGCTGCCTACAGGTTCTATTCAATTTTGTATTCAATTCCGTTTCCGGTCTGTAACACACACTACTCGCTTGCGCGTGTTTATTTATTTCTGTATTTCTTCATTCACCATTTCTCCCTCACAAACCATTATATTAATTAAAATAGCATTGTTATTAACGGCAGCCCACAGGTTCCATTCAATTCTGTATTCAACTCCGTTTCCGGTCTGTAACACGTGTTTATTTCCGTATTCACCATTTCCCCCTCGCCATCTTATATTATTTAAAGTAACATATTGTATTATTTAAAGTAACGTATCATAAAAGAAAGAGACAAAATATGAAAGGGCCAGCTAAACTGAAAGCGGAATGCTTTAAATATAAAGTTAATCATTGGTGTGTCGACTTCCCCGAAGGTAATATCAGCGACATCACATCCCTGAGTATATATGTTTGTTTTGTAAACTTAGAGAAAACCACGAAAAGGAAGTTAAAAAGCTAAAGGAATTAGTAAAAATGTTTGAAGCTCCGATCGTAGCACTGGAAATCCAACCCAGTGGACAAGATCAGAGTGAAACCGCATCAGCAGATACAAACTGGAAGGTTAAACATCTAGAACAAAGTGTGGCCCGCTTGGAAAATAGGTGAATATTCCGGAGAGTAGGACGGAGGAACGAGAATTCCAATTGGTCAAAAATAAAAGGCCCTCCAAACCAAAACATAAGGATTCAGAACCCCTTACCCTAAAAAATAAGTTTCACTTACTTGCCGACGAAGAGGAGGAATCCTTTTTAATTGGGGATTCTCTGGTCAGGAATCGAGGGGACTTTTTCGGAGCAAGACGCGTGACCAAAAGGAAACTCCGATGTTTTCCAGGTGCCACGAGTTAGATAAATAGGGAATTAGTTAAAATTAATATCAAGAATAAGAGTTGCCCCATCATTGTACAATGTACATGTTGGTGGCAATGACGTTTTTCAGGGAGGGACAGGAAGGCAGACAGAGTCCATTGTAAAAGAGTTCAAGATTCTAACCAACAAGGTTAGGGAAAAGACAGATATGGGTACGGTTGTAGGGATTCTCCCACGAATGCGTGTGCTAGTGACTATACTTTAAGTAAAGCCATTAGCACAAATAAGGGCGTTAAACGCATGTGTGCGGAAAAAGGCCTAAAGTTTGTTGATTTTTGGCCTACATTCTTCGGAAATGGGGAATATTTTGACTCGGACGGGATACACCTTAATCAGAAAGGGAAAAAGAAACTTGGTGATTTACTGAACATAAATTTGTATAATGTTTTTAAACTAGGAATCAGCAATTGATCCTGCTCCCCTAACTGTTAAACTTACTCCCCCAGCAGTTAGTCCTCCTCCCCCAGCAGTTAGTCCTCCTCCCTCAGCAGTTAGCCTTCCTCCCCCAGCAGTTAGAATTCCTCCCACAGCTGTCCTCCCAGATAGTCCTGTCCCCCCAGCAGTCAGCCGTCCACCAGTAGTTCGTCCTACTCCTCCAGTAGTTGATTCAACTGCTTCGGGAAAAAACTCAGGCCAGTTAGGAGAAATAACAACTTAAAATCTCTCAAAACTGTGCTCTTCAATGCTAAGTCAATTAGAAACAAGCTATTGGAACTTATAGCGCTAGTCAAAACTGAGAACTTTGATATCATAGTAATAACGGAATCCTGGATTCATTCTGAATCAAGGGATTTTGTAGGAGAATTTGAAATGGTAGGTTACAAAATGGTTCACAAAGATAGGAACAGAAGGGAAGGCGGTGGTGTACTTTTGCATGCTCGTGACTTCCTGCACCCGGTAAACAGTAATATCGTATCTGCTCATGAAATGTTGGGAATTGATCTAAACCTAAATAATTAAGTCGTGCATCTACTTCTAGTATATAGGCCACCTCACTACCCCGTTGATGCGGATATAAACTTGTATAACCAATTAAGCAGAATAGTGAATAAGATCAGTGATTTTTGGGGATTTTAATTGAGGTAATATAAATTGGAAAAACAAAACAGCTGATGCTGAGGGCTCAAGACTGTTGGAATTTGCAGATAATAATTTATTAAGTCAATGTGTTGATAGTCCTACAAGGGGTAATAATAAACTAGACTTCATATTCACGAACGAAGATGACCTAGTCTCTAACCTGACTATTGGTGAAAATGTGAGTAACAGCGATCATAATTTGATTAGGTTTGACCTCAGGGTTCCAGTTAATACACGCGAAAAGACTCGTGAAAGACTGGATTTCTCGAGAGCAAATTTCGAAAGCTTCCGAAGTAGTTTAGACACACTTGAAGTTCTAATAAGTGAGGATGTCAATGTCACCTGGAGCTCGTATAGGGATCAATTTAGAATATTACAGAACACTTTTATACCCACTAAAATAGTTTCCTTGTCAACAAAGTCGCCGAAATGGTTTAAGAACGAAATTAGCAGTGCTATTATGGGAAGAAATAGGGCCTACAAACCACTTAAGTCACATTTCAACCAGACTAATTCAGAAAACTATATAAACCTACGTAGGAGGGTTAAGTCCTTAATTAAAGCAATTAATTGATAAGATGAATAAATGCAAATCACCTGGTTCCGACTTATTTCTTCCAAGGGTATTAAAAGAGGTTAGCCACAATGTTGTTGACGACTTAGTAACCATATTCAAACAATCAATCGAGTTAGGGGACGTTCCAACCGACTAGAAGTTAGCAAATGTAACACCAATCTTTGAAAAGGGTGATAGGAAAATCCTCGTAATTACCGCCCGATCAGTTTAACATCAATTGTCGGCAAACTGTTGGAATCCATCATTACAAAACGTATTGTGTATCACCTTCAATCTAACAATCTAATTTTTTATTCTCAACATGGATTTAGGCGACATAGATCCTGTCTGACAAACCTGTTAGAGTTTTTCCATAATATGCATACACAATACGATGCAAGTAGGGCAATAGATATAGTGTATCTCGACTTTCAAAAAGCCTTTGACAAAGTCCCTCACGCGAGACTGATGGCTAAAATCAGAGGACTAGGAATCACCGGGCTCGTTTCCAACTGGATTGAGGATTGGTTACAAGATAGAAAGCAGAGAGTGGCTTCGGAGTGGGCGCCCGTCACCAGTGGTGTCTTACAGGGTTCCGTTCTGAGTCCTTTACTTTTTATCATCTATATTAATGTATAGACTCGGGTTTCTAAGTACAATCTCCAAATTTGCAGACGATACGAAATTAGGAAGTAGTGTAGGTACTGAGGAGGGCGTAAGAACGCTTCAGAATAATCTTCACAGGTTGGGTGAATGGTCTGCTACTTGGCAGATGCCATTCAACTTGGACAAATGTAAGGTAATGCGCATAGGTTATAAAAATCCGAAGACCGATTACTCTCTCTTGGAAGGAACTTGACTGGGACCGATCTAGAGAAAGACTTAGGACGTCTATATCAGCAATGATCTGAAACCGTCGAAGCACTGTGCAGAAGTCGAAAAGAGGGCCTTAAAAATATTAGGTTATATTAAAAGACAGTTCCAGTTTCGGAACAAGGAGACTGTAATGTGTCTTTATAATTCACTAGTCAAACCTCAACTGGAATACTGTGCGCAGTTATGGTCTCCATCCCTCAGAAAGGATATAGAAAGGTTAGAAAGGGTACAAGCAAGGGCTACAAAATTGATCCCTTCAATGAGAATGCAAAAATACTAACACCTAAATCGCCTAAATCTGTTTACCTTAGAGACGAGGAGGCTGTGCGGTCAGCTTAAGCAAGTCTTCAAGATGCTCAATGGAAAAGAGAGGGTAGATTACAGAAACTTATTCTCACTTAATGCCACTCCGACAAGAAATAATGGGTTTAAACTGGAACTAAAGACATTTAGGACCTCTGTCTGCAGCAATTTCTTTTCCTATAAAATAGTTAATATCTGGAACCAACTTCTCTCAGAGGTTATTTCCAGCCAAAGTGTAAATGTGTTTAAAAATACGCTAAACAAAGTACAGAATATTCTCATGGTTTAAGACAAATAACGTAACTCTGCAGGAGTTCGCTTGCATGGCCCTGTGGGCATGCTAATTATACAGCTTTTTATATGTTCTCCACTTTCCTGTAAAATTTCCTTGGCTACTTTTCCAGGGTCAAGGTATTTTCTTCAACCTTTTTCCGTACCTGCCTCTGGCAGGGAGGGAGCGGAGTGTGGGGAGAGAGCCTTATATTTTTCTATCCAGTTTTCTACTACTGCTAGGATAGTTGAAAGAAAAATAAACTTGTTTAATAACAGGAACCTCCCAGAGTGGACCGGAAGGCCTGTGAGTCTCTCTCTCTCTCTCTCTCTCTCTCTCTCTCTCTCTCTCACACACACACACACACACACACACACACACACATTATCTCGAGGTTTTCCATGTCATGTGGAGTGAGTACGATAAAAGTAGAGCGATTGATATACTTTAGTAGCATGGTGGCAAAATCCTTGAGTGCAGAGCAATTGCATAATGTTGGAAGAGTGCCACTCCCACCCCCTTTGTTGCAAGGCGCCCCCATTGGTGGCACCCCACCCTCATTTGCTGCAAACCCCCACCCCACTTTGTTGCAAGGGGGGAAACCTTTTTGGGGGAGAAGCTGGGACGGCCTCACCCCCCAAAGGGGCAGAGAAAGGAAGAGGGGGAGAAGATGGGACGGCCTCACCCCCCCAAGGGGCAGAGAAAGGAAGAGGGGGAGCCTCTTTGGGGGAGAAGCCGGGACGGCCTCACCCACCAAAAGGGCATACCTAACCTGAGAGAGAGAGAAGAAGAGGAGAGGACCCAGAGGAAAGGTCTTTGCTTGGCGACCGCCAAGCCCATATGAGGTCACCAGCCACCCCGCCGCTCTCTTATAGGCCCCTAATCAGCCAGTTGGCTTAGAAGGCTGAGTTGCCAGATTGCGCTATGTATTTAATTAATCCTTATATTCATCCGTCATCTGGCTTAGAAGGCTGAGTTGCCAGATAGCATTAATTATTTAATTATTCCATACATTAATCAATCAGTTGGCTTAGAAGGCTGAGTTGCCAGATAGTGATAATTATTTAATTATTTCCATATATTATTCAGCCAGTTGGCTTAGAAGGCTGAGTTGCTAGATAGCAATAATTATTTATTTAAACCATATATTAATCAGACAGAACCAACGGGCGCCACAGTCAGTTGGTTTAGAAAGCTGAGTATTGCGCTATGTATTTAATTAATCCATATATTCCAATTGGCTTAGAAGACCGATTTGAGAAATAGCA
Organism: Bathynomus jamesi; assembly: GCA_023014485.1. Lineage (NCBI taxonomy): Eukaryota > Metazoa > Arthropoda > Malacostraca > Isopoda > Cirolanidae > Bathynomus > Bathynomus jamesi. Next base: position 400,884 of record JAJOZX010001536.1, on the reverse strand, counting down.
ATTAATTAATTATTCTGAAATCCGCTTTAGAAACAAATGATATAATTGTGTACAAGGAGTAAATAAAACACCAATACATCGTTCTGATTATTTAGCTGAATTAATGTGTATATATAATGGGGCATATATATGATCAAATAATAGAATGGAAAATATATAATCATACAAAACATAGTATTATCAAAATATTGGTACAGGAAAAATATATACTTATATTAATTATATTAAAAATATAGGAAACGTATAATCATACTAGCACAGGAAAAATATGCAGTTATATTAAATATAGTGATAATATACGAAACGTATAATCATATTAGTACAGGAAATATATATATATATAATAGACACATGATGGCAATTTCAGTTTTCATAATAAATTTTTATTTATAATATTTATAATTATGAATTCTTGCTGATTTTAAAAAATAATAATTTTTTCATATTTATCTAAAATTCGTGCAAGCATCCCAAGGGGTAAAAGGGGGAAAAGAAAGAGAAAAATAAATAAATGACAACACACACACACACATATATATATATATATATATATCAGTAATTGTAATTGTAAAGTAACAACATCAGAAAAATATTAAATGATAAACTGCAAAGTATCGATGTCGTCATACAGGAACTAATCGAGAAGCATACAGAAAAGAAGAAGACGACGCTATAGAAGCGATAAAGGCTAACTCAAAGTACTTCTATAATTTCGCAACAAGAAAGTCGAAAAACCATGCGACTATCGGACCTTTAAAAAATGAGAACACTGCTTTATCTGATGATCTAACAGAAGTACCTGAAATATTAATTGCTCAGCACGAATCATCTTTCAGTATCCCAAAAACTGACAAATTGATATGCGATAGAAACGCGTTCTGTGAAGAAGAACCACAAGGGGACAGTGTAACGGATTTCACCTTTACGACGGATGATATTACAGAAGCCATAGGAAAACTAAAAACACACTCAGCGGCAGGACCGGATAAATGGATTTCAAGGAATCTTTATGAATCTCATTCTTCAAATACGATTTATGCAGTGACCGAGATAAGAGCTTGAGAACCGGCATCTTAGAACAATCGTCATGCGTGCTTAGAACTGTCATCCTAAGTCCTTTATAATATGATTATCCTGCATGAAAATTCTTTCTAATTTAAGTGTTTCTACCATTTATATATATATATATATATATATATATATATATATACTGTGTGTATATATATATATATTAAATCACCAAACATTTCGTACGGAAAAAGAAAAATAATTAAATTAAAACGCAATCGTCGCTCTCTCTCTCTCTCTCTCTCTTGGGGAAGAAGGTGGGACGGCCTCACCCACCATCCCCATGGGTATCTTAGTTGAACTCTGTACACCCATTCTGGTCAAATTTCTTCCTTTGTTTGCGTTTAGATTATCTCTCGCAGAAAGACTGGAATGTCTATTGAAATACGTCCCGTTATCGCCCCCAAACAATACACGAATATCTCTCCCTCAAACCCCCATCCGTGTTTGTATATATATATACAGAATACAAAAATGAAATAGATTTTCTATCAGTTGGTATACATTCCTGTCCATCTATCTATCCACCTGTCTATCAGCTATTTATCCATCTATCTGCCTGTCCGTCCATCTATCTATCTATCTATCTATCTATCTCTCTCTCTCTCTCTCTCTCTCTCTCTTCTCTCTCTCTATATATATATATATATATATATATATATATATATATATATATATATATATATATGCACTAAAATCACAGAATAACACGTGATCTTATTAATAAGCAAACAACCACAGGGAAAAGCATGTTAATATATCACGAAAGCGCTCGGATTTCGTGTTTCTTTTTCCTTTTCCCTGTGGTTGTTTGCTTATATATATATACACGAAATAAAAATAAATGAACAATTCATACTGGAAAAAATTCCCCAATGCCTTACTGTTCAGTCTTCCATCTAATCAACCGGAAAACTCTGGAACAATCTTCCTTAATCCATCTTTCCTCTTGTCCATGACCCCATCTTTCAAACGCAGTGTCTAGGCATCTCAAAAAACCACGGACCTTGATTTTGACTCTTCTTCTTCTATGGGAGGAGTGCTTTTGTGGGCATTTGTCGTTGGCCCCTCCTTCTTGCATAATATATATATACACAGGCGACAAAGAGTGTAAAGGCAACACACAGCAAAAGGGTAACGATGGACACAAGCACAACTAGCACAAATAAGGCAAATAGGACAAGACAAGAGGGCCGTCAAGAAAACGGAGTGAAACTGTCCCCCAATAAGGAGCAAAAAACAAAGGCCACCAGTAAATATGGGGAAGGAATTATATGCAGATATTACATAAAAGATAATTGCAGATTTAAAAGAGGACAATGTATATTTGGAAACAGATGTAAATTCTACCACCCGGACATTTGGAGGACTTACACAAAATATGGAACCTGCAAATTTGGGAAAAAATGCTACTCTTAACATCCTCCCGACGGACTCAAAGAACAAAGGAAAAAGTTCAAATAACAATAGGAATAACAGGTCTAAAGCGGGGTAAAACACCTCAATTCAAAAAATAAAAAGTGGATTTAATTTTCCCAGAAGAGTTCCTTGTTCCATGCACGGTCTGTATGTATCATGAAAGAGCCTCAGGAGACCATTCTGAGTTCACTCATATATATATATATTCGAGAAATTTCAACTCTTGAGATATGGTAGAATGAAGAAATTAGATTGCATATTATGCCAGATGAGCCGGGTGTACATGACCATGTGCGGTGAAGAGAGCGAGAGAGCAGCTCGCTCCTCCACCAAGCGGTTATGTGTGGCGGAGAGCGCAAGAGAGCAACTCACTCCTACACCAAACCGAACCTAGAGGTGGAGCCAACCGTATGATCCCGGTGTGAAGAGAAGACGACAGAAGACAACAGTAGGATGTTTAACACCAAGAACTTTCAACTCTTGAGATATGGTAGAATGAAGAAATTAGACTGCATGTTAGGCCAGATGAGCCGGGTGTACATGATCATGTGCGGTGGAGAGAGCGAGAGAGCAACTCGCTCCTCCACCAAGCGGTCGTCTGTGGCGGAGAGCGCAAGAGAGCAACTCACTCCTACACCAAAGTGAACCTAGAGGTGGGGCCAACCGCATGATCCCGGTGTGAAGAGAAGACAACAGAAGACAACAGTAGGTTGTTTAACACCAAGAAATTTACGCGAGGCAAGTCTCTGGCGATATTGGCCATTGTACACGATCACGCCCACCTTCACGACAAGAGCAGACGGTTACTTTATCTCCAGACTGTCGCTCAAACTCGCCCAAATCTCTCCTACGCCCTCAAACTAGCGCCCGTAGAACTGAAAATGCAAGATTCAGCCTAATTAAGAACGCTCTGACGCTCTCTTGTGGCATCGTTCGCTGGCTGTTGGCCCATGTACTTTCAAAGTTAACACCTCACATCCGTCCCGAGCTGTGATATCGGAACCTCGACTCATGGGGATTACCAAAGCCTCGTGTTCTCATGGTGACGTACACCTCTGACGTATGAGAGATGTGGATTGCTTCGTATAAAAGAAAGGGTCAGGCCATTGAACGAGGAGCTTGTAGATTCTAACTTCGAGAGAGAAGGTTCAGGTCTCAGTCCCCGCGAGTAACGAAGGCGCGAGTTGCTCCGTATGATTAGCTACGTTTTGTGACTACGGATTAGTCCACGCTTTGACGGACCCCAAGAAAGGGCATGAGAGTAGTGTCGCGAGAACAGGGCCGTCGGGATTATCAGTTAAAGGAACGGAAAGGGATACCCAGGGTGAAGGGTAAATTTCACATTAGAAATTAAGGCTTAATCGGAATATGGGAATTAAAAGGATCTGACTGGAGGAAGCGCCAGTAGTCTTAAATTCATTTATTTCCAGGTGACCTTAATTGTCACCCTTAGAATAATAACAACTGAATGTGAACCCAGTGAACTTAAATGACCTTGTGAAATAAAGACTTAAACGAAGCATTGTAAACTACCGCCTGTAATCCGCTTACCTAAATATAATTAAAGTGCCTGAAAATAAAGTAGACTCTAATTCAATCCCATCATACTAAACGTTAAACTCGACGAGTGAAAATGGGGCTAAGGAAGCTACCGAATCCGGCAAGTGATCTGAAGGTCAGCGCACTCTGTCGGAAGAGTATTTTTATTGTACTTGGGGGTGAATAAAACTCACCGTGAAAACATCCCCCGAGTATAATAAATTGGTGTCAGGTGTCGAGTCTAGGTAAGTAATTCCTACCCCCCCCCCCGTTCGTATACACTCGTCGAAGCACCAGAAGCCGAGTGAAGCGTGTATGAGGACCATCTACTCGGAGAAGAGAAAAACGGCAATTCCACCCAGATTCACAAGGTCAAGAACAGCTATTCAGGCACAAGTGGAAACGGCAGCGAGACTCCAAGCAACTGGCGAGGACGAGAAAATCCATCTCTCCGAAGACGAAGGAAAATCCAAGGTGAACAACTCTGTTTTTATTGCAACCGGTCTTACGGGACAGGAAGACGATTCTCCTGTAGCAGGTAGCACCCCTAAACAATCCCCTTCAGGATTAAGATTCCCCCCCCCTAACTTTGCCATGAATAGAATACCTCACATCCCCTCTTGGGTTCCTCCAAATTCAAAAACTTAAAAAGGGAAAGAGCCCTCTGCAAGCCAATTTGAGACAGGGATTTCTAGAATTTTGGCCTTTTCATTAGACGGGGAAGAAATGTCTTTTAGTCAGGACAGTAGACAGGCTAGCTTAGGAAGCCGGGAAGCGACTGGTAGGCGCAGCCCGCCACCCCAAGACTCTCCGCCCATGCGTCCCCCTAAAGTACCAGCTACCCGATCATTTCAACTATCTTCCTATCGGGAAGAAAACGATTTCTTTTCCGAGGAGAAAAAGCTGCGTCATGCGGCTGAAATCTGTCCCGTATTTTGCGGGACGTATGCCGAGTACCAAATTGCTGCCACTCAGGGAGTAGTGCGAAGTTACGTGTCCTTTCAGGATTTCGTATCCGAGGTCGCACGGTTAATTCCCGAGCGAGGACGAAATTCCGACAAGATGCGGATCGCTTTCGCAATAAGATGCTCGGTTCCCCACAGTAGGCTGGTGCTGGTAGAGTATGAGGAGAGAGTAAAAACTTGGAAAGAATTCTTAGCTATTTGTTCCAATTTCTATTGCCAAAACAGAAGGGACGAGATCACAAACAGACTGATGAACTTAGAATGAGAGAGCAGAAGACCTGACGAGTCATTTACGTCATTTGCTCATAGAATCCAAAGGGAAATCAAAGGGTTAAAAAGGGACGCGGGAGATATGATGCAGCGCATAGATGTGCCTTTTGTATTAAACAAGGTAATTTTAAATTCTATACCTCGCAAACTCTAGCATAAGTACGGAGACGTGGATGAGGAAGTGCATAAAAAAATCAAACGCATCCTGTGCGACGATCGCATCGTATCCGAACCAGTCACCCTTTTTTGTTCAGTACCCTATTCAAATCAAAACATGGGGTCTATACCGACCCCCGAGGTTCCCACTTATTAAAACCCAAATTATTTAATGAATCACCCTCCTTATTCCCCATATTTAAACACGTCCCCTTACGTGGGATAAAACCTTCATTCACAAGCTACCCCTTTCAACATTCCCCCGAGGCAAGTTCACTATAATAGTGCCCCGCCGTACGACTTATCCATCCATCCTGGTTCCGCTATGCAAAACAACATATCAAGTGTGAATGTTGTACAAGCGCCAGCACCGACTCAAGCTTATAAGCCCAAATGTTACATATGTGAGAGTGTCGAACACAGGGTGAAATTTTGCCCAATGATAGACAGAATGAAGGCCTTAGAGATAGACCAAAATAAGACTCGAGAGTACCTCAGGGAAGGAGAGCGACGATATGCGTCTCCATCCCGGCTAAATAGTCATCGAGGAAGAGAGGAGAGTTACGAGGACCGACGGCGGTACCCGTCACCTTATCGACCTAGTGAAAATCGGGGAAGAGAAGAAGATAGGTGGCCGAGAGAACGAAGAGAAACGCAAAGCCACCGAAATGGCCATTATTATGAACATAGAAGGGACGATTATCCCGATGACCGAGGATGGAAGAGAGAAAGCTTCTCTCACTACAGGGAGTACCGAAACGGACGGTCTCCGTCCCCATATGAGCGACCAGAGAAGAAGTGATTATTCTCGTTACAGGGAGAACCGAAACGAACGTTCACCATCCCCGTATGAACCCCGACGAGAAGGGAGAAGAGGTGATTATTCTAATTACAGGGAAAACCGAAACGACAGGTCACCGTCACCGTATGAACATCGAAAAGGAAAGTACCCAAGAAATCGATCCCCTTCACCATATTATAACCAAAGAAACTACGCTACGCGGGACGGCTATAACGGAGGTTATCAAAGCAAGGAATACGACCATGGAAGGTCCCCAGCAGGCGGTTGGGAAGGCCGCCGAAGCGGCTCGCCCTGGCCTAGAAGGAGCGACACGCCGCCAAATAGAGACGAAGCTCCGCGAAAGGTTTCTTTTAAAAGCAATGAAGGCTCGGAAAATATATCATGACTAGAAGGCCCGAGAAGTAAAAATATTCCTGTAAAAGAAGAAGAATGGAAATTTACAATAAATGAGCTAGAAGAAAGGAGAGAGAAAAAATGGCATGCAAACGAAGTAAATTTGTGTGACTTGAGTATAGACGAGTGGGAATGTCCAGCTGACGGATGCAATTCGACCTTCAGCTCGAAGTCTGAAGCTGATAAGCAAGTTACTGAAAGAGCCAGTACAGCTGTTTCAAAAGAGAGAGTGAATGAAATTTGCGAGAGGTACATAACAGAAAACGACTTAAAAGGGAATAAGTATATGAGTCATGGTTACGAAGTAAATGCTTGGGACAATGAATCTAAGGAAAATACGTGTGTGAGTAAGGTCTATAAGTTAGGCGCGTGTGAGAAGGGGCTAGAAAAGGATTCGCATACAAAATGTGGGAACGGAAGTGTGGAAAAAAGTACGGATATTGTGTTAACGGAAGCATATCGTGTAAACGGAGTATATGACGCAAGTATGTGGAAAACCAATTATGAAATAAAAGACGAATTGAACTTGCGTGAAAACGGAACCCGAAGTAAGATCCCAGAGAGCTTGCATAACGCTTAATTGATCATGGGAACGGAAGCCAACAGGAAATCCCAAAGAATGCGAAAATCGGAAGTAACGTCTTATGCGTGAATCGAGGTACGCAAGCTCAAAGAAATGTTGAAATGAACGAAATTGAAAAATTAAAATCGAAAGTCAATTTGTGTGGTTTTCATTTTCTTTTTCAGTTTTTTATGTCTTGCATTACACGCGTATCTTTTCGTTTGTAATTGGGTAAAAGGTCTTCAACCTGACCCAGATGCGAGAAAAAACCCAACAGAAGAAATAAGCCTGGAAGAAACCTGTAGTAAGGAGGCGAAACGCAAACAGGAATATCCCCTCCTTGAAGTAAATGCAGATCACCTTATTGAGGAGCAACCCTCTCCGCAAGTGACCCGCTGTATACGAACACTTCGCTACCCGGTCATTCAGGAAATAAAGGAAGAAAATTCAAACGAAAAGTCCATAGAATGGAACGAAAACAAATTTGTCGTTGGGACGTTGCACGCAAATTGTGTGTGGGTGGAGGAAGAGAAATTAAAATTCGTTGTAGTGGAAAGAACTTCGCCTCCACGAATCGTCTTACCAGAGATTTGTATAAACGAAGTAAAGTCAAAAAAGACATTGGATGATGTAGAGACCCTGGGCAATCAGCAAGATGGAGTTATAAAGGAAGAAAAAGAGGAAACAGCATTAGATGATGTAGGGACCCTGAAAATGAAAGAAAATCTCAGACAAAAATTATACGCAAGTTGAGAAATGAGCCGGAAAAATACCGGAGTAAGTTTAGTGATACACCCCGTTTATGGAAACACATGCGACCGCCAGACTGATATTGTAAATAAGTGGTCTCTGTACATAAATGATCACTATGGCGCGTGGCATTAAGACGATTAGATCGATTAACAAAAGTGAAAAAACTCGCAAAGAAAGTCTTTCATTATTATCGCTTTTTGCTTCGCACTAAAATTGATTATGTAAATATAAAGGTTTTGTTAAATAAAAATGCTTCCTTGCTTTTATAATCATATGGTCCATTAGATGAAATAGGAGCTAAACGAGTGCTTAGAATAACCCTACAAATATTAGAAAGGCGAAAGTTTAAACAGACAATTTAACGCGCGACGAAGAGGACCAAACTTCGTCTATTTTTATGAGCGCAATATGCTAAAGGCACTTCCTAAGTGTGGACATCTGAGAAGTAGGCAAGTAGGCCGATAAAAGAATAGGTAAATAGGCAGAGAAAAGATTTAGGCATTTGAGAGAGATGTAGGTAGGCTAAAGCCCAATTAAAAAATATTCCTAAATGAGTTTTGGATAAGACTCGTGTTCGACACGACAAAAATCATGATAAAAGCGCTCAACGGGGGACCGGAAGTCGAACGAAAAGAGCGGAGTCACAGCTAAGCGTCAGAAGTAAAGTTGTTTCCATTATTGTTTTCAATGTATTTTCGTTTAAACAAATTCATATTCTTTCATTTATTGTCACTTTGGACAAAGAGTTAACGAATTAGTTCGTTTTGAGCCGTGGAGAGGAATACAAGAGGGATAGTAGAAAGGAACACTTTCCTAACTAATTCAATACTTTAATAATATACTGTAATACGAAAAATTAATTTAATACTTCAATTCCTTTTAGAAAAAAGAACATTGCTAAATTCATTTCCCCTTTTATATTACGAGATTTCCTACTGAATTTAATAATAATAAGCCCCCAAGGGTGCCCTGCTAAAGGAGGTGGTTACCCTTCTCTTAGTATTGGTTGCAAGCAACCCAGGGGCGCAAACCCTCGAGATTCATGGACTCCCATTCGAGCCGTTTTGCACCACCTTCTTCAAACCACCCCCGGTGATACGAGAGCCACCACGGTAGGAACCCCTGCCAGTCCGGAGCCCAGCAGGAGGCTGACGCGATCTGTCCGACGAACGACCTCCAGGAGGTCCTCCTGAGGAAAAGAATCAACCATGACCTAGTTTAATAACTTCATGTCTCCACCTACATGTTTGATATTTAAAGATTTAAGTGCCTTGCATAAATTGAGGCTTGAAAACAGTAAATTTATAATATTATAAAATAGTGAAGAAGCCCGCTAAATCGCGGTGTGATAATTTAGTAATAAATAAATAAATAGTGATAAATTAATAAAGAGTGAAGGCAGCCGAACTACTGTGCCTTAGTGAATATGAAGTAATAGCAATTTATTCTTTCAGACTAAAATCATAATCCACCCAGACAATGAATATAAACGACCTTCCAACAGAAATGTTGGTACATCTTTTTCAATATTTACAAGACGAGAAGTTTATCTTTAGTTGGTTTGTGCCAGGTGGAAATAAAAAGTATGGCCCACATTGAAAAGTGACCACCTGGCCTTCAAGGAGCTCCCGAATGAGCAACTTTTGTTTGTCATCAAAAATTACCTTCCTTTAAGTTTAAATATCAAAACTTTAGAGATAACTGTGCCCTTTGGTCGTTGTACCCTTGAAAGAACAGAGCTAAGAGCTCTACAACGTTTTCATTTAATTACCACTATGCAATCAGACAGAGTGAAATTAGTATGTACATCGGAGAAAATCCACCTCCAACTTTTCAATAGTTATCCCTTCATAAAGACGTTACACTTGTCAAATTCCACCATACCCTCTGACTTGTTAAGTAGCCTATGTCAAATAAAAAAGCTAGAAGTCCTAATATTCAATAACATCATCTTTAGCGGTGAGAATCCCTCTAAAAAATTAATTATGTTATTCTATAGCTTGGATAAATTACAAAAGGTGTTTCTGTCGCACCTGTGCCTTCGAAGGAACTTTTTAACCTTCTGCAAGTTTTTCTTTATCGAGAAGGTTGCCACGACCAAAAGGATAGCTGACACGGACTACAACTATGGAATTTACCAAATGTCGAACGAGGTTCGAACCACTATAAATTGCGACTGCATAAGGTTAGACTGTATACCTCACTCATTGCATGATGAGGACTTTCACCCACGGTGATGGGACGGGATTATAGATGATGTAACTTAGAGAAAATTCAGAATTACACTCTCAAAGTGTTTTTATTTTCAGAGCTGTCTTTTTCTTTTCTTTATTACCAAACGCATAAGTTATCCCTAAGAACGAGTCTTCTATGATCATGACCTCATAACTCTGATAAGAAATTGTTTTTAACTTCAGAGTGCTTACAACTTGAATCATTTCTTAATGGTTAAATTCTGAATGCTCATAATCATTAATTTGTAACCTTCAAATATAACCTTTCTTATTATCAAAAAACATTATGAAATGCCCTATTACAAAAGAACATTTAGTATCAAATTAATCGACGCAAAGTAACATCAAGCCTCTAGTAGAAGCTTACTAAATATAGTGTTTCGCGCTAATTTCATTGAAGCAAATAAAAAAGTTTCCCCTAAGGAATGTAACTGAACACATAACAAAGAGAGGCACCAGAATTGAAGAAGTAAATGTAAATTAAAATAATAATTGCCTCCAATTTTAAGGAGTGATTCAGTAGTGAGGATTAGAACTTTTCTTAAGACCATTCAAACTCTGCAAGAAAGAGTAGATACAGTAACACACATCATTCTACTGATGCGCATTTTTGAAAAGGGCTCTATACAGAACCCTGAATATGGCTTTGCATTCTGAACCGAAACATTATTCTCGTACTCTGTATTTCTTCTTCTCAACTATTCTTTCTTATAAAATTTGAGTGTTACTATTAAATTTTGTGTCGTTTGTCATAAGGTAAACCCTAAACTAATGTTGTAAAACGTTTTAAATGTTCCATCAAATTGTTTGGAATGTCTTAATATTTTCATCAAGAAAACCAGAAACTGTTGTTCGAAAAAGGTAATGTGTAAGATCCACTTTAACTATGTGCTTATCTTCTTACTGCTTTCCTATGTGTGCTAACAGAACACTATTTTCTTTTATTTAATTTCCTATCAAAAGAGTCAGCTTCACGAAGACTCCTCCCCAACAATTAATTAAATAAGTTAGCCTTTTATAGAAGCAAAACTTCTCTCTTAATTACTAAACCTAGATGGAATGAATGTATACTTCCAGAAATTATTTTCCCTTATAATTCACTAACAGTAATCCTTTTAGACTATCCAAAATAAGATAAGAGGCTTATCCTTTCCAATTATAATTGAGACCACTGCTATATATGTAACGTAGGTAGCTAAAATACGATCTTAGAGATGATACAAAACTACTAAATTTTTGAAGGATTTAAAAATCCTGATAAATTTGCAACATCTCAAGTATCCCTAGATTATCTTTTATGTCCTTGTCACACCTTATGGTCAATTATCTTCCGCTATGAATTTCATTTCTTACTATTTTCTTCTTAAAATAATTTGAAATCTCTTAAATTAAAATTATTATAACATACAATCTCTCTTTAGGACAGTGTGCTTCGTAGATTATTTTCTATGAATCAGAACTGAAATTTCTTTAGTTACCCGTGCCTTTTATTACACAAACTTAAAATAAATTTTGAAACCAGAATTACGTTGGCAACTTATGAGAAATTAGTTTTCACATCTTCAAGTCAAAGATCAGATAGTTATATATTAAATTTTATAAACTTGCCTAGTTTTTCAAGTCTCTGCAGAAACCACAGCTAAACTTATTTATATTGTAACTTATTTATATTGTATTGTAACTTGACTCTCACATATCATATGGCAGTGTTCTAAACTTTGTGTTTTATCTGGCAGTGATGAGATCCAAATTTTTTAATGACCTAGTAGGGTCCGAAAATTCTCCATATATATAACCCCAAGTTTGACAACGTAATAGACCCTCTCCAAATGTTAAAAGGTACCCATGACACGTCCGAGAGAGTTTAGATTATAATCTTTTATTTCCATTTTTAGGATATTTCGTTATCTAACCATTTATGTTTTACGCGCGGAATTTTCCAAACTTTTTATATGTATAAACTCGTGAACTATCATATCTTTTGGTCCTTGTCATTAAATTCAGAGAAGAGGCATAATGGAAGAATGCGAAACGTCAAATAAGCTCATTTCCCGTAACACTATTTCAGTTACCCCTCTTAACAACCAAACTCACTAAATCCCATTTTTCCAACTAATAAATCACATCAATATTAATTGAAGTGACTCTCTTCTATCATTTCGAATACGACATTTCTTCAATTTAATTTTAGTAATTGCCGATAAATAAAGAAGTAACAGATAGCGGTCCCTCATGTCACATTAAATCAACCTAAAGGTTTTTTTCCATACTTTTTTTTCCGGGCTAAAAAGCCTCTAAGAAATTTTAATTTTTACCACCTAGCTAACATTTCGAAATTCTACCACTATGCTATAGTTCCTAAACTTCAAGATGCCTTAAATATATATTTTAAATTTTTTAGTCCAATCTTTCCTTCGTTTTTACCAAGAAAGGAAAATGTGCAAAGAGAAAGCTCCTATTGTTAATGTCCCTACGTTATTGTACTATAGATTCTGTTATTGTCTTTGATTTTGAAATAAATTAATTTTTAATTTTTATGTTAATCCATAATCGTATGCTTAATCTTTTATTATTGCTAATTTTGAATTTATGTATCGGTTTTGAATTTAAAGTAAGTCGTTTTTCTTAATCCTGGTAATGGATAATTAACTCTGAATTCGTATATTATTTTATGGCATTTAATTTGCATAATAAATCTGAATTTAAATTAATCAGCGACCTATGTTATGGTCGTACTTGTATTTATTCATTTTACATTTATTCCGATTTGACATGAAATTTAATTTTAGAACGAGTTGAATTTACATTCGATTCGAGGCCCATGTTAAAATCACAACCGATTTCTTTGTAAATTCATTACTTTTGATTTACTGCGTGTGCCAAACTGTCTTCTATATTTTTTATTTTTATTTTTTATTTCATTTTTTCAAATTGGATTTACTTTCATCCTGAGTTATTTTGCAGTTCACCTTAGTAACATAGATTAGTGATGGATCGAGTGGTCGGTTTTTCACAACCGCGGTTGCGGTTGTGTTTGCGGTTGTCGAATTTTTTCCAACCGCGGTTGCGGTTGCGGTTATCATATACTAGGAAAAATGCGTAATTATTAACTGGATTTAGCCACTATAGTGCGATTTAGCCACACTTGGTACATAATATATACTAAATAGTATTTATTTAGTAAATACCTTATGTTGAACACAAGTTTTGCAATACACCGCTACCGCTATTTGTGTGTTGCAAAACTTGTGTTCAACATAAGGTATTTACTAAATAAATACTATTTAAATGAAGTATATTCTAAACTTATATAGCTATTATGAAAGAATAGGTCAAATTAATTAAAACCATATTTTGCACTAAGTGTGTTACCAGGATGAGGGACGAGGACCCATCGCACTGTTCATCCCACCTACCACTTTCCCCAGCCTCCACCCATTGGAAAGTTATGGATTATTATTCAATTGAAAAACTGATGTCAAACTTAATGACAGGCAGTGTGAATTTCAAGAATAATATTTTTGCTGCATTTTCACCTTTCAAGCGGCAACGCCTCTCATCGTACAACGTTCCCGCTCCACTGAAGAGCTGCTCGCTTGGAATGCTACTTGAAGGGCAAGCAAGATATGTTCTTGCAATACAGCCAAGTTCTTTGTATTTTAGTTCGTTATCTTTCCACCACTGAAGAGGATCATCGTCGGGAGCAATTCTTTTTTCTTTGTGATAGTTGTCTAGAAGAACTCGTATCTTCTTGTTGATCCTTGGTGAACTTTCTTCTTCTTCACTGCTTGAACTAAAAAATGCGTTCATCGAGTCCAGTAGTGACGACTTTGAAGAACTTGGCTCAGGAGAATCAGTCATTCGGGCTCTTTTTGGCTGCTTTTTGACTGGTTCAGGGTTTTTTGTTCAGGGTTAAAATTAACTAAGCTTTTACAATCGCAACCGCACTTATGGAACGGCGGTTGCGGTTACGGTTGCGGTTGTGAATTTTTGTGCGGTTGTAGTGCGGTTGCGGTTGCGGTTGCGGTTATTCGATCCATCACTAACATAGATAAATACTTGCTATTTGTTAAACGATTTCCATTAGTATCATCTGCTGCTGTAATCCTTAACGAAAAGGTGACGTCACATGACATCCGGTGTAAACTGAGATCATTTCAACTTCAGTTTCCTTAAATAAAAATTAATCAATAACTCAATAAATTAATTCTTTTGAACTAAGATTGTCTCCCTTAAGGAAAATCTTCAAACTACGTTGTCCCTTAAATCATGAAAAGAACTTCTTGGAATAATAACCACGAGGGTAGATGCGCTATTCGCGTCCAGACAAACGATTCCGATCTGACGAGCTTCACTGCTACAGATAATTTCTTTGAAACTTTGGAGTGACCTCAGTACCTTTGTTAAGGGTCGCGTTTTTTTTCTCACGACTTTCCATAATGCCCATATTCCGGTAAAAAGCGACACCCTAAGTTTTTTATTCTTTCTTTGTTTTTTTAAAAGGGGGTCGAATCTATTATAAGCGAGGCAAGTCTCTGGCGATATTGGCCATTATACACGATCACGCCCATCTTCACGACAAGAGCAGACGGTTACTTTATCTCCAGACTGTCGCTCAAACTCGCCCAAATCTCTCCTACGCCCTCAAACTAGCGCCCGTAGAACTGAAAATGCAAGATTCAGCCTAATTAAGAACGCTCTGACGCTCTCTTGTGACATCGTTCGCTGGCTGTTGGCCCATGTACTTTCAAAGCTAACACCTCACATCCGTCCCGAGCTGTGATATCGGAACCTCGACTCATGGGGATTACCAAAGCCTCGTGTTCTCATGGTGGCGTACACCTCTGACGTATGAGAGATGTGGATTGCTTCGTATAAAAAAAAGGGTCCGGCCATTGAACGAGGAACTTGTAGATTCTAACTTCGAGAGAGGAGGTTCAGATCTCAGTCCCCGCGAGTAACGAAGGCGCGAGTTGCTCCGTATGATTAGCTACGCTTTGTGACTACGGATTAGTCCACGCTTTGAAGGACCCCAAGAAAGGGCACGAGGGTAGTGTCGCGATAACAGGGCCGTCGGGATTATCGGTTAAAGGAACGGAAAGGGATACCCAGGGTGAAGGGTAAATTTCACATTAGAAATTAAGGCTTAATCGGAATATGGAAATTAAAAGGATCTGGATGGAGGAAGCGCCAGTAGCCTTAAATTCATTTATTTCCTGGTGACCTTAATTGTCACCCTTAGAATAATAACAACTAAATGTTAACCCAGTGAACTTAAATGACCTTGTGAAATAAAAACTTAAACGAAGCATTGTAAACACCCGCCTGTAATCCCGGCAAGTGATCTGAAGGTCAGCGCACTCTGTCGGAAGAGTATTTTTATTGTACTTGGGGGTGAATAAAACTCACCGGGAAAAACATCCCCCGAGTATAATATATATATATATATATATATATTCGAGAAATTTCAACTCTTGAGATATGGTAGAATGAAGAAATTAGACTGTATATTAGGTCAGGTGAGTCGGGTGTACATGACCATGTGCGGTGAAGAGAGCGAGAGAGCAACTCGCTACTCCACCAAGCGGTCATATGTGGCTGAGAGCGCAAGAGAGCAACTCATTCCTACACCAAACCGAACCTAGAGGTGGGGCCAGCCGCATGATCTCGGTGTGAAGAGAAGACAACAGAAGACAACAGTAGGATGTTTAACACCAAGAAATTTCAACTCTTGAGATATGGTAGAAATGAAGAAATTAGACTGCATATTAGACCAGATGAGCCGGGGCGTACATGACCATGTGCGGTGGAGAGCGCGAGAGAGCATTTTCCTCCTCCACCAGGCTGCCATGTGTGACGAAGAGCGCAAGAGAGCAACACACTTCTAAGCCAAACCGGACTAGAGGTCGGGCCAACCGCATGATCCTTTAAATGGTTTGGCAAATAAATGAGTACCATGAGTGGCTGGATTAGATCGCCCCATAGCCTCCTAGTCTCGAATGTAGTCAATCTTAACTCCTTAAGCCTATCCTCGTGCGACTTTGACTTAAGCGACGGAATCATCTTAGTTGCTCGTCTTTGAACTCTTTCGAGTTTGTCTATATTTTTTCGCATATGCGGATTCCAAAATTGGATCCCGTACTCCAAATGGGATCTAACTAATGATTTATAAAGAGGAAGTATAATATCGCGGGATTTGTACTCAAAATTTCGAGCTATAAAACCTAACACTTTGTTCGCGTTATTGACCGCTGCTGTACTTTGTTCCGCTACTTTTAAATCACCAGTGACTATAACTCCTAAATCATTTTCCTGCTCTACGCATGCTAACTCTTTCCCTGACATACTATACGCAAAATTACCGTTACGCGAACCTACATGTAAAATTTTGCACTTATCGACGTCAAATCTCATTTGCCATGTGAGTGACCAATCAACGATTTTATTCAGATCTTCCTAGAATTTACCTCTATCTTCGTCATTAATCACCCTGCCACCTAGCTTCGTGTCATCCGCAAACTTTGAAACTGTACGGACTAGGCCGACATCTAAATCGTTAATTATATAAGAAAAAGGGAAAAAGGGAAGACCTAAAATCCATGGAATATTATACCACAAATGGACTGGAAATTCAGATAAAGCCCAGAGCAAAAGATTTAGGGGATGTTATGACAGATGATGCGAAATTTCAGACACAAAATAAGATAGCAGTAAACAGAGCAAAGAGAATAACGGGACAGATATTGAGAACCTTTAAACGAATGGCTAGGAATGTAATGATTCCTCTACTGAAAACCCTGATAATACCCAAATTGGAATACTTCTCGGTCCTATCATCCCCATATAAAGAAGAAGACATTAGTGGGAAATCATCTATGGATGTACACACTTACCTACGAGCGACGCATAATATACCTTAGGGTTAAAGAGACCAAAGGTCAACTCTGCCAAAGGACCAAAGCGACGTGTAAAAACGACATTTTAACCGCTTACTAATAATAAATATCTGATTATAGTAAAAGGATTAAAATAAATAGAAAAATATATTATATTTTAATAATTTGCAATTTTAACCTTTCATCTTATTTCTATATTTGAAATTCAGTAATTTTAACAAATATAATAATTTTAACTGTCACACAGTGTGTGAATGTAAATAGGATGGGGTGACTGTACTTATTTTTACATTCTACATTACAGACACTTTGAAACATGTTTACAAAACCTCTTAAACAGCCAATCAACAAATCCATTGAGAAATAATGTAACATTTGATGTTCTTTTTTTTTATATGCTGGAAGGAGGGGCCAAGGGCGAATGTTTAGAGTAAATGAAGGAAAAATAACAAGAAATAATGGGTGAAAATGGAAGAGAAGGAATTGGGAATTTTAAGAGCATGTGCTCAATTAAGAGGATGAATTATGGAGATAATGTAGAGAGAGAGAGAGAGAGAGAGAGAGAGAGAGAGAGAGAGAGAGAGAGAACTCTAAAATTACTTTAAAGGAGGAAAAAATAAGGAAAAAAAAACAGAGGGAAAGAAATTCTTCGGCAGTGAATAAATAATTAAAAGTAATTAAAAATAAATAAAAACATAATTAAGAAAATGATGATAAAACTAATAATAATAATAATAATCCATGAGTTAGTAATATTGGTATTATTACCAATACCATCGGGAATCGAGCCTCAGACCTCAAAGCCGCCACCTCGTTTACAGGAAGAAGGTATCTTGAGGCTACTTTACGTAAATGGTCATGATTAAATAGTGATATCGCGGCAGGCGAACCTATTGCTTATCTGTTTACTCCGCGATCTGTCTTATCTGTGTAAATGTTTATATTATTCGACGTTCTGAAAATTGAAATGTGTGTGTGTGTGTGTGTGTGTGTGTGTGTGTGTGTTTTAAAGCTTTATTCGTTAATATAAAATAAAATTTGTAGGGTTTATAGAAATATTAAAACTTTTTAATAATTATCTACAATTAAGATCGTGGCGTTATTTCGAACTTTATTTTGACTCTCCCCTTCTCTTTTTATTTTGGGAGGGGACCACCTTAGACCTACATCTTAATGTGAAAATCCGAACCGCGACCCACCACGGGCGGTCAGAAATTACAAAGTCCTTCCCCGAACTCGATCTCACGGCACCCCGATCAATACCCAAGCGTCTTAACCACTAGGCTACCCAGGGTACCCATTTGTCTGCCAACCAATTTTTTTTTAGGAAAGCATGAACAACTGGGTTATATATATATATATATATATATATATATATATATATATATATATATATGAAGACGTACAGTTAAAATTAGTTTGCAATTATTGAGTAAGATTCGTGCACGCAAATATATACACTGTATCGAAATTTGAATTAACTTTCGTTCATTGCTCTACATTTTATAGTGTTAAATAATTTTCAGTCTGAAATAGTGTATCACTCAGTTTGTGTATATACATACATACATACATATATATATATATATATATATATATATATATATACAGGGTGGGCCGAAAGTCTGGATCCATAGGAAAATATTTATTTTAATACATAAATTACAACAAATGGTAAACACTTAAAATGAATATCAACTTTAACTCGTAAATGCGTATCCGTGATACTGTACAGTAGTTCGTACTCCAGTATAAATACTCAAATACTTTTTTTATTTCAGCCCAGAAATGGCTTCGAATCTAACAACAGAAGACCGGGTAGAACTTGTGCTCATGTACGCAAGACAGGGCGCTACACAGAGAAGTTTCTACCGAATTCAATAGAAATCATCCTGATAAGCATCCAGTAACACATGCGACTGTTGGCAAGTTGTTTAAACGTTTCAAAGAAACAGGAAGTGTACATGATCGACGGCGTTCTGGTCGTCCAAAAACTGCAACTGATGAAAATACCTCTGCAATGGTATGTGAAACTTTAACGAATAGTCCAGTAAAGTCAACAAGAAGATTATCAAATGAAATACGCATCTCGAGAACGTCAATTCGAAGAATTATTAAAAATCATAAATTCCATCCCTAAGTGTCTCGATGTCAGAGGCCGCCAATTTGAGCATTTGTTATAATCTGTTGTTTATACTGGAGTACGAACCACTGTACAGTATCACGGATACGCATTTACGAGTTAAAGTTGATATTCATTTTAAGTATTTACCATTTGTTGTAATTTATGTATTAAAATAAATATTTTCCTATGGATCCAGACTTTCGGCCAACCCTGTATATATACATATATATATATATATATACACACGTGACGTTATACAAGCTGGGTCTGTATATGTATAGCAGTTTATAGCCCTCTATAACCCTTGTATAGTATAAGTTATAAAAAAGAAACTCCAGTTTTAACTGTATGTTTAAGGAGACCTACAGAGAAATATGCTCTAGAGCAGAGCTTTCCAAACTGGTGTGTCGCGACACATTAGTGTTTTTTGTATTTTGAAAATTTTGATTTTTCTATCAACAAAATCGGCTACAAGATAAACCACCTAATGAAAAATTATCTGATATTTGATATTTGATAACAAAAATTAATTAATGTGTCGTGAAAATTGTTATGCTTAAATAGTTTGTCGCCAACGTTAAAAGTTTGGAAAGCTCTGCTCTAGAGCAGCGATTGTCATTCAGATTTTTTTTGTCTGACGTACTACTACCTGTATGAGACTATTTGAAACATTAAATGTATTACCTTCATACTGAAATTTAATTATGTTTCGCTATTTATTTCCAATTAATCATGGACATTTGGTGGTTAGCATCGTTACTGCAATTCCATCGGCCCTGGGTCGATTCCCGGTGACGGCCGGTGGCGCTCAGGTAACCCAGCTGTTCATGCTTCCCTAAGAAAAAATTAGTTGGCAGACAAATGGATACCCTGGGTAGCCTAGTGGTTAAGACGCTTGGGTGTTGATCGGGGTGCCGTGAGATCGAGTTCGGGGAAGGACTTTGTAATTTCTGACCGACCGTGGTGGGTCGTGGTTCGGATTTTCACATTAAGATGTAGGTCTAAGGTGGTCCCCTCCCAAAATAAAAAGAGAAGGGGAGAGTCAAAATAAAGTTCGAAATAACGCCACGATCTTAATTGTAGATAATTATTAAAAAGTTTTAATATTTCTATAAACCCTACAAATTTTATTTTATATTAACGAATAAAGCTTTAACACACACACACACACACACACACACACACACACACATTTCAATTTTCAGAACGTCGAATAATATAAACATTTACACAGATAAGACAGATCGCGAAGTAAACAGATAAGCAATAGGTTCGCCTGCCGCGATATCACTATTTAATCATGACCATTTACGTAAAGTAGCCTCAAGATACCTTCTTCCTGTAAACGAGGTGGCGGCTTTGAGGTCTGAGGCTCGATTCCCGATGGTATTGATAATAATACCAATATTACTAACTCATGGATTATTATTATTATTATTAGTTTTATCATCATTTTCTTAATTATGTTTTTATTTATTTTTAATTACTTTTAATTATTTATTCTCTGCCGAAGAATTTTTTTCCCTCTGTTTTTTTTTCCTTATTTTTTCCAACTTTAAAGTAATTTTAGAGTTCTCTCTCTCTCTCTCTCTCTCTCTCTCTCTCTCTCTCTCTCTCTCTCTCTCTCTCTCTCTCTACATTATCTCCATAATTCATCCTCTTAATTGAGCACATGCTCTTAAAATTCCCAATTCCTTCTCTTCCATTTTCACCCATTATTTCTTGTTATTTTTCCTTCATTTACGCTAAACATTTGCCCTTGGCCCCTCCTTCCTGCATATAAAAAAAAAAGAACATCAAATGTTACATTATTTCTCAATGGATTTGTTGATTGGCTGTTTAAGAGGTTTTGTAAACATGTTTCAAAGTGTCTGTAATGTAGAATGTAAAAATAAGTACAGTCACCCCATCCTATTTACATTCACACACTGTGTGACAGTTAAAATTATTATATTTGTTAAAATTACTGAATTTCAAATATAGAAATAAGATGAAAGGTTAAAATTGCAAATTATTAAAATAATATATTAAATTAATTATTTTCTATTTATTTTAATCCTTTTACTATAATCAGATATTTATTATTAGTAAGCGGTTAAAATGTCGTTTTTACACGTCGCTTTGGTCCTTTGGCAGAGTTGACCTTTGGTCTCTTTAACCCTAAGGTATATTATGCGTCGCTCGTAGGTAAGTGTGTACATCCATAGATGATTTCCCACTAATGTCTTCTTCTTTATATGGGGATGATAGGACCGAGAAGTATTCCAATTTGGGTATTATCAGGGTTTTCAGTAGAGGAATCATTACATTCATTCCTAGCCATTCGTTTAAAGGTTCTCAATATCTGTCCCGTTATTCTCTTTGCTCTGTTTACTGCTATCTTATTTTGTGTCTGAAATTTCGCATCATCTGTCATTACATCCCCTAAATCTTTTGCTCTTGGGTTTCCCTGAATTTCCAGTCCATTTGTGGTATAATATTCCATGGATTTTAGGTCTTCTCTTTTTCCCTACCGTAGTATAGCCCCCTTGCTTTTTCTTATATATATTAACGATTTAGATGTCGGCCTAGTCAGTACAGTTTCAAAATTTGCGGATGACACGAAGCTAGGTGGCAGGGTGATTAATGACGAAGATAGAGGTAAAATCCAGGAAGATCTGAATAAAATCGTTGATTGGTCAGTCACATGGCAAATGAGATTTAACGTCGATAAGTGCAAAATTTTACATATAGGTTCGCGTAACGGTAACCAATTTTGAAATCCGTATATGCGAAAAGATATAGACAAACCCAAAGAGTTCAAAGACGAGCAACTAAGATGATTCCGTCGCTTAAGACAAAGTCGTACGAGGATAGGCTTAAGGAGTTAAGATTGACTACACTCTAGACTAGGAGGCTAAGGGGCGATCTAATCCAGCCACCCAGGGTACCCATTTGTTTTCCAACCCATTTAAAAGATCATGCGGTTGGCCCGACCTCTAGTCCAGTTTGGCTTAGAAGTGTGTTGCTCTCTTGCGCTCTCCGTCACACATGGCAGCCTGGTGGAGGAAGAAAATGCTCTCTCGCGCTCTCCACCGCACATGGTCATGTACGCCCCGGCTCATCTGGTCTAATATGCAGTCTAATTTCTTCATTTCTACCATATCTCAAGAGTTGAAATTTCTTGGTATTAAGCATCCTACTGTTGTCTTCTGTTGTCTTCTCTTCACACCGGGATCATGCGGTTGGCCCCACCTCTAGGTTCGGTTTGGTGTAGTAGCGAGTTGCTCTCTCGCTCTCTCCACTGCACATGGTCATGTACACCCGGCTCATCTGGCATAATATGCAGTCTAATTTCTTCATTCTACCATATCTCAAGAGTTCATATTGCTCGAATATATATATATATATATATATATATATATATACATATATATTATATATATATATATATATATATTTATTTATATATGACTGACCTCAGAATGGTCTCCTGAGGCTCTTTCATGATACATACAGACCGTGCATGGAACAAGGAACTCTGGGAAAATTGAATCCACTTTTTATTTTTCGAATTGAGATGTTTTACCCCGCTTTAGACCTATTATTCCTATTGTTATTTGAACTACTTCCTTTGTTCTTTGAGTCCGTAGGGAGGATGTTAATAGTAGCATTTTCCCCCGAATTTGCAGGTTCCATATTTTGCGTAAGTCCTGCAAATGTCCGGGTGGTAGAATTTACATCTGTTTCCAAATATACATTGTCCTCTTTTAAATCTGAAATTATCTTTCATATAATATCTGCATATAATTCCTTCCCCATATTTACTCGTGGCCTTTGTTTTTTGCTCCATATTGGGGGACAGTTTCACTCCGTTTTCTTGACGGCCCTCTTGTCTTGTCCTATTTGCCTTATTTGTGCTAGTTGTGCTTGTGTCCATCGTTATCCTTATGCTGTGTGTTGCCTTTACACTCTTTGTCGCCTGTGTATATATATATATTATGCAGGAAGGAGGGGCCAAGGACAAATGCCCACAAAAGTACTCCTCCCATAGAAGAAGAGAGTCAAAATCAAGGTCCGTGGTTTTGCTGAGATGCCTAGACACTCTGCGTTTGAAAGATGGGGTCATGGACAGGAAGAAAGATGGATTGAGGAAGAGTGTCCCAGAGTTCTCCGGTTGAGTAGATGGAAGACTGAACGTAAGGCATTAGGGATTTTTTCCAGTACGAATTGTTCATTTATTTTTATTTCATATATATATGTTATATATATATATATATAAGCAAACAACCACAGGGAAAAGGAAAAAGAAACACGAAATCCGAGCGCTTTCGTGATATATTAACATGCTTTTCCCTGTGGTTGTTTGCTTATTAATAAGATCACGTGTTATTCTCTGATTTTAGTGCATATATATCAGTGATGTAGGTCTCGAGATCGGTCTCGGTCTCGAGACCCAATTTGCAGATCTCGATCTCGATCTCGGTCTCTGCTATTTAGATCTCGGTCTCGATCTCGGTCTCGACAGACGCGGTCTCGGTTTTTCTCCCCGAGACCTTTCGAGACCTCTCGAGACCGTAATGAAAAATATATGTTATTGGCATACTCATGATGGTGGCTTGGTTGAACAGACACAATTCAGAATGTTTATGAAAGTTTGTAAAAGTAAGGGACTCTAGATATTCACTAATCAGTCACCCTGTTTTGAGTTGCCACGTTTGTCTTGCGGGGGTGTGTGGGTCTGGACTTTATTAGGTTAGCGCTACAAAAACATTTGCCCCTCCCCCGCCCCCGTCAGATTAATTTTATTGAAAATGGAAACACTAAATAGAGAATTATATACATTATATATATAAGTGGGTGGACATTGAAGTACTGATAAAGATATTAAAGTAGAACTTAAAGAGGAAATAAAAGGTACCGTATGTTATAATTTCATTATAAATTTTTAAAATTATCACAGAATTCATTTTACCGGTATATTTTTTATCATTAAAATTCATTATAGATCTCTTTGGGCTGAGTGAATGTTGAATTACTGTCATATATATATATATATATATATATGTATATGAAAATTATTTCACGAAAGTAACACGTGAAAAATATTTATGATGAATAAAACCACGAAGGAAAGGAAACAGAATGGTGCTCAAGCGCTTTCGTCTAATGACATCCTCAGGAACACTGTTCCTGAGGATGTCATTAGATGAAAGCGCTTGAGCACCATTCTGTGTTTCCTTTCTTTCGTGGTTTTATTCATCATATATATATATATATATATATATATATATATATATATATATATATATATATATACCTTATGCTAATTGCCATGCCTCTGTTTATAGTGCCGATATGTCAATTTATTTTTCATAGAAATGGTGTTGGAAAAATGCTATACAGGAAACTCAAGCACGGAGAGTGAGCAGATACAGAGAGACAGCGCTCATTCTCACAGCAGCGATGACGAAATAAAACAGAGTCAAACCAAAGTTCCGAGACTAACGGCAAAATATCAAAGCTATCGGTCCAAGCAGAAGAACGTTGAAACTGGGAAGATTTTGAACCGCAGGGAACAGTTGCGGCGGTACCTCTTAGAGATCGATGAATTTCATATTTTAGACAACTGCTCTCCACTCCAATAAAGTTTTGGCACCAGAAAAGGGATAAATTCCCATCACTGGCCAATATTGCCACGACTATTTTAACAGTGCCTGCCTCTAGTGCTCCAATTGAGCGTGTATTTAGCCATGGAGGCATAATAATGAGGCCCCACAGAAGTCGAACTTCAGCAGATCTTCTGAGCATGTTGATGTTCCTTAAGTGTAATGAGCACCTATCATACTTTAAATAAATGCACAAGTCAAACTGGCTGGTGGGTACGGTCATTACACCTGTAACAGATATAAAAAGTAAATAAATAAAAAGTACGTGTATGTATATAAGCACACCGGACAAAAAATTAGTCACCCCTCTCAGAATGTACCTAATAACGTGTGACGGCGCCTCTGGCCTTGATAACCGCACGAATCCGGCGAGTTTAGTATGCGGAGGTACGCCTGCTGGTTCAAATTCATCGTCACTGGAACGAGAGGGCCCATTTCGTGGTACGAAAAACATCCCCAGAACATCACGGAACCACCTCCAGCCTGAACAACACCTTCGACGCATTCAGGATTAAAGGCTTCATTGGACCTGCGATGTACTCGTCGCCTCCCATCATTGGAGAACAAACAAAAACGGGACTCATCGGACCAAATTACACGTTTCCAATCTGCCGCACTCCAGTTTTTGTGCCTCTGAGCCCATTTATAACGTGCCAAGTTGTGACTTGCTGTTAACAGCGGCCTCTTCCGTGGTACCCTGCTCCAGATGTCCATCGCATGCAGTTCTCGTCGCAATGTCCGTTCGGAAATTGGTCGCTGGAGAACCTCATTGGTTTCTTGGAGAAATTGTTCTCTGGTTTGAAAACGATTTGCAGTTACTAGACGAGAAACATGGCGGCGGCCCCTATTGTCGAGAATTGTTTTCCGGCCACAGTTACGCCGTCGATTTTCAGTTGATTGCGAACTACACCACTCTTTGTAAACTCGCTGGACAGTACGCGTTGACACACCAACAAATTGGGCTACTTCAGACATTTTGTGTCCGTGGGCTCTGCCAAACACGATGGCTCCTTTTTGCCACTGAGTAACGTCTGCCTCACGACCCATTTTGCAA